>PVJD01017618.1:0-16982 GCA_004026545.1 Mormoops blainvillei | reverse complement strand
CTCTTGCTCCTGCTAAAGTGTGCGTGTTTTACTACTGGCCTCAGTAAACATTATTCCAAGGTTAACTTTGTTGCCAGAAAGTCCAGCAAAGCACATTCTGAGAAAATTCGGGATTTTATTCTCTTCAATAATATGTGTGCCTCGGATCCCTTCCATTACAAGAATATAAATCTGTCCTTTTCCCGCTCTGGCTCCCAGTTACCCTCCATCTTCTAGGCTACATACAAAGACCTTCAGAATTGCCTCTGAGAGAAAATCTAAAGGAAAGGCACAGGACCTTGCCCCTCAGCCAAAGCCTTGGAAAGAGCAATCAGTAACTGATTCTCATCCTGCTTTTCCCACCAAAGTAAATCTGAATCTTCTGTGGCCTTAAGATGAGGAAGATTACTGTCACATGAATGAGCAACATCTTCTTGGCTTTGTTTCAATCCATTCTGCCCTTCTTTTGAGCCTTACTTCATCTTTATGGTAATACCAAAACCCAGAAAAGACTCATATTGCCCTAGGCCAGGCCATCTCACATCTGAGACCTTAAATCCTGGACAGTTTTTCTCATTTCTGTCAGTATCTAGACCAGTTGCTTAGTTCTGGAGCTTGGTTAGATATAGCTATGCCGAATAATAAGAGAAATAGGATGCTACAAGAGTTTGCTTCCTTTTCCGCATAAGAGCATGTTTTCCCCTCCCAGCGGCTACTGATGAAGAGCAGCAAAGTCATCAGCAAAGACATATGAGAAAGTTATTAAACCCTTTAAGATGTCTATGGCCATACCCCCCTGAATGTGCTCGATCTCGTCTAAATCCCTTAAGACCCTAAGTTGTATATGGCTTTTTCTGTTAAACGGTAGACTGATTGCTGCACTAGTCCAAACATGCATGTGTGGCTTGCTCAAGGCATGCATTTAATTGGTGTATGGAGCCAGAAATAGGTATCATGACTAGGGGGACCAGGGATTCCTACAATTTGAAATGAGCCATTCCATTTGGTGAGGAAATCTAAGGAAAAACCCTGTCAGACCACGGATGGAATATTTGCCTAGTGGTAGGTGGACATTTTGGGTTTATTTGATTTATTAAATAAGGCCATTTTTGATCTCAGTAAAGTACACAGAGCTGTCCAAAAATAATAGTGTTCCCTACAGCTATATTGTAGCCACTACTGACATGCTAAATTTGTTTTTAAGCCACACCCCTGCTAGGGGAAGGCACCGGAGAGCCTGCTATGCTCCCAGCGGGGAAAGGACAGTAAGCAGGGAGAGATGATATTTAGAAGATTTAACTACCAGTAAAGCCTGGGAACCAACCACTTAGAACAGAGGTTGGCCGTAAACAACTGGTATAGTTACAATGATATGTACCAGATGAAATTCAGTCCTGGCAGCAGGTACTGAGCAAGGAGGGGGAACTGCAGCCAGGAGAACAGCAAAGTAAAAAGAAAACTTGCTTATTCTTTCCCAGTCATCTCCTGCCACAGAATATTTATTCTTTTTGGTTACTTTCTCATGGTCATCGAATTTTTCTTTTTTTTTTAAAAAAAGTCTTCAGTGTTTGTCACTTTATTTTTTAAGATTTCATTTATTTATTTTTTGGTATATTTTATTGAGTATGCTATTACAGTTGTCCAGTTTTCCCCCCTTTATCCCCTCTGCCCTGCACCCCAGTCCATCATTCCTATACCTCTTAGTTCATGTCCACGGGCTGTACATATCTGTTCTTTGACTTCTTAATTTCCTATACTATTCTTTGCCTCCCCTTGTCTATTTTTTTGTCAACATTTTCCTGCCACCACTTTCCCCAGCCCCACCCACCTCTACCTCCCACCCTTAATCCTTCCCCCATTTGGCTTTGTCGATGGGTCCTTTATGCATGTTCCTTGTGGTCATCTAAGTTTTCAATGTGCTGTCTTGTTCTATCTGCTTATGTTGAGGAGATGGGAGAAAGAGGCTTCATTAAGCTCAAGCTGAAGACCATTACTGGACTCCCTCTGCTACACCAGTCACTGTGTCCTGGCGCACATAGGAAGGTATAGCACCAAGGAAGAATCCCTCTTCCCCTTTATTTCCCAATCCCCAGGTCACATACCTCCGGAACAAGGATTGAATTCATCCAGTCGATCTCAGATAGCTTTTCAAACTCCTTATACATGGCATCCAGAGTGGTTTGCAATGTGGCCTCATCCTCAGCATTTTTCAACTGGTAAAAACAGAAAAATGAATGAGCGTTCAATGCCTAGTACCTTCTTTGACTCTTGCCCTCTACCCCATTCTTATTCCCTGCTAGTGGCCATGAAACGAGAGGGTGTCAAGTTACATCGCCTTTGGACTTGGGGTTATGGAAAAGTGTAGCGATCTCTTTTCTTTCTCAATAGGGACACCCCAAAAAACAACCAGATGGCAGGGCTTTCCTTGGGACTGAACATACTTACCGTTTGGCAAGCAGAAAGGCCCTTTGACCAAGCTCAGTTAACACTGAGTTATACCTCTACAGTTTAGGATCCAGGACAGGGGTCTCTCTAAGTAACAGCTACTGATTTTTGAGCACATACTGTATGCCAGGAACTGTGCATTCATGATTTCATTCTGTCTATCCAATAACTATTCAATAGTTTGCAAAGTACTGTTGTTCTTATTTTATAGATGAGAAAACAGACTTAAAGAAGTTTAGTGTTCAAAATCACATGGCTAGACTGAACCTAGATCTGTTTAATTACATAGCCTATCCTCCATACTACATAGTCCCATAAAGGACATGTGGGGTGGCTGGATGCTGGGGGAAATCTCTATTACACAGTAACTGTAATTTAAAGTCTGCTTTGTGAAGCAAGGAGAGGCCTAGACAGAGATTGGCTCAATTTCCCTTCCTGGCAAAGAAGGCCTGCCTCTCCAGGCTGTGCTTTAGCCCCTATCTATTTGCTCTTAGTAAGAAATGACTTCTAGATGCCTTGTCCCACATGTTCAGGAAGCACAGTTTAAGTATTCTCTAGTAATCCCCAGCAGCCACAAGATGAACTGTCTTCAGTCCATGGGAGGCTTAAAATGGAATCTTCTGAGACAATCTCCAGCTCAGATAAACCAGCAACATAGGTGAGATAGTTCATGTTCCAGTGAAAGGTAAGCCAGGAGAATAGATACATGCTGATATTTTCAACCTGGGTGCCCTTTCAAGCCTACCTAACTTGGCCTCGACTTTCTCCTGGCATGCACTCTACTTTCAACCTGGTCCTTATGTGGCTTCATGATGTGCATAAATAGAACCTTGTCTACTGTCACAAATGGTTGACAGATGAATGGATGGGGGAGGGGGTTGGAGGTGATGGCCAATCAGGATAGGATATGAGAGAAACAAGTCAATGCTGACAAATAATCTCTTGATTTTGTTTTACAGCTAATGATTTAGAACTGTAAAGTGTAGTTCAGATGAACAGGACATTTGTGTACTCATGGCAGTGGGATGGGGGAGAGTGGGTGTCAGGTAGAAATGGCCATCACTTCAAGATAAAGGGTGGAAGGGGCAGGGAGTCCTTAGGAGTATACTTGCCAGCAATGCTCAAAGTGGGTTTGGTAGTCAAACCCAAAGTGATGGAAAACAAATAGAAATTTTGGGCCTTGGAAAATGATTCCTAATGATAAGAAAGGAATAAAATGGTTTCCTAAGGACTTTAAAAAGAAAGGATTTTATTTATTTATTTTTAGGGAGAGGGGAAGGGAGGTACAAAGAGAGGGAGAGAAACATTGAAGTGAGAAACATCGATCAGTTGCCTTTCATATGCACCCCACTGGTGACTGAACCTGCAACCCAGGCATGTGCCCTGACCAGAAATCAAAGCTGTGACCTTTTGCTTTGTGAGATGATGCCTGACCAACTGAGCCAGACCAGTAAGGGCCCTAATGACTTCTCATTAGGCATCTGGAGACTCAGGCTCTGAAAAACAATAGGTGGGTGGGACTGAGACTTGTGCTCTATTTTCCTGTCCCCCTGGCTCCAGTGGAAACCTTGTCTAGGACTCTTCTCTGAAGTAAGTGTGCAAAATGACTTAGAGGACTTTGTTGCTTATTTCTTGATTCTTGTCACAGCATATCACTAGCCATAGTACAAATGAAGTTGCCAAATAAGGGAAGTGGAAGTTATTGGGTGGGGTTTACTTCATCATAAATTTACATGTCTCTGCCAACATTAAACTCTGTGCTATCCTCCCTTCAAGGGAAGGAATAATAGCACTGAAAAGAAATAAGCCTTATCTCCATGCCACGTCTATGACATAGCCTTTCTGGAAATACTTGGTCATTCTCACTTAGATGTTGCCTGACCCTGGTCTCATTTGGTTGTATGTGTGTGGAGTACTTATCTGGTCCTGTGTTAAATACGGTATGTGCTCAATTTGGGTTGTTGGCTGAGAGGAACCAATGTTCATGCCATGAGCCTCAAGAAAGCTTGAGTGGAAATTAAAGCCCAAGGTCCCACATTTCCTGCTGCCTAAACTGGCAAAGCCATTGAGTTCTGCCTATATATAGAAGGTACTTCTTTGGCTATTGTTTAAGGCTAAAAGACTCTAGATTGGGGTTCAGATGCTGGGACAACCTGACCTGATTGCCTGAGCCACTCTGCTGCCTGTGTAGTGTGCCAATTAGATGTACAAATGGAAAAGGGAAAGTGGATGTACTTCTTGGACTATCTCAGAAGACCTTATTCAAATAAAACATAGTTAGATGACAAGCAAGAACAGCACCTGCCCCATGGCCTTAACAGCCAACCCCAAAATGGGGTGGTCATGATCAGCTGACTTGTCAGAGCACACTTACCAAGTGTGCCTATAGGCTTTGCCTTGTGCAAATCACACGACTATTCTTATAGCTCAGAAACTGAGCCTCAGTGCATTTTCTCTAACACTGATAAAATTTACCATTTGTTAGGCTGCTACTATGTACCAAGCTCCACTTGGAACTTAATATACAATAGTTGATTTAATCCTCACAACAACCTGGAAAGGTAGAGATTATAACTATTTCGTACATAGGGAAGCTGAGAACCAGAGAGGTGAAATTATTTCACACAGTGAGTGTTATGGATTCTATTGGACCCCCTTCCCCTACTCTCCAAAAGAGTTATATTGAAATTCTAACCCCAGTATCTCAGAATGTGATCTTATTTAGAAAAAGGGTCATTGCTGATAATAATTGGTTTTTAAGATGATGTCATACTGGAGCAGGGTAGGTTTCTGATCTAGTATGACTGGTATCCTTATAAGAAGATGGTCATTTGAAGACGGACACAGGAAGAACACTATGTGAAGATAGAGGATTGTAGTAATGCATCTACAAGACAAGGAACAACAAAGATTGCCAGCAAGTCACTGGAGGCTAGGAAGGGGCAAGGAAGGATCCCCTTACAGGTTTCAGAAGGAATATGGCCCTGTCGACACCTTGATTTCAGGCTTCTAGCCTACAGAACTATGAGACAACAAATTTCTGTTTTAGGTCGCCCAGAGTTTAGTACTTTGTTTCAGCAGCCTTAGGAAATTAATATAGCTAGTATGTAGCAGATTTGGAATTTGAATCCAGAGTCTCCCAACTTTTCCCATGTTTCCAAACTGTATTCCTACATGGTGAGAGATGTATGTGGACAGTTGGGAGATACAGAGCAGCTCAAAAGAGCTCACCTTCTTCTACCAGTGCTGTTTTAGGTATGATGAGAACAACCTACTTTTTATTGGCCTGGACCCAGGAGACATTTGCCAAAGGAGAGGGGGAAGCTTTTCTTCAAGGATATGGTAATCCCTACTGATTAGCACAACTTATGAAGTGACACAATCAATTACAACCCTGGGTGAGGATGACACAGCATGAATGGCCCGCTAAGCACTGGCTAAAATGTTCCTATGTGTCTTCCAATTTCTTAGGACCAAGCATAGACCATGACTATCTTCAGAGAGGATATTTTTCCCTCCCTTGTTCCAACCCCCTTCACTCACCAAGTTTTCATCCAGGAAAGCTTTGGTGTCATCGTAGAGCCCTTTGAGACTAAATGTAACATCTACCGCGTCATTTCTGCTTAGAGTCTGAGAGGAGAAGAATGGAAAAGAAAGGAAGGGAAAAGACAAAGACAGAGGGGTTGCTGGTTAGTAAGCATGCAGCAGCTGGCTTCTCTGTGGGAAGGGAGGAGCAGGCTAGTAGGATGTGGCTATAGGTACTAACCAATTGGAACTAATGCTAGCTGTCAACTACTGTAGCTGTACTGGTGTACCTATGAAGTTTGACAGCACAAATTGGCATTTGACATCATTGATTGAGTGCTATGGGTATAGGAAATATGCAAACCACAGAGTAAATTTAAGGCTACTTGTTTCCACTGAGCTAAAACTACCTTTCCCATGGTAGGTAAAGTTAGACCCAACCATCTCTCTTCTTGGAATTCTAGGTCTTGAGCTCCAGGCCTCCTCCAACTAGGATCTAGCACAAAATAAATCCATAGCCTGCATTTTAGGAGGCCCAGACCCTATAAGTGGCCCTTTTGTATCATTTGCCTAGCACTAAAGTTACTTTTTAGAAGCATCCCTTAAATCTTCTAGCAGTGGATAAAGTCATGGGATGGCACATTTAACATCAAGTATTCTAATTGGGGCAGTTCCCTCAAGAGGGAAACAAAGGCAGCCTGGACCTCAGGTTTCAATGATAGGTGTCACCTTAGCAGGTTACCTGGGATGAGGAAGGGCGAAGGCCAAGTTTCTCTCCATTCACTTGCCATTTCTTCCCTGAGGCCAGTGTGGTAGGTGGCTATCAGGGAAGAGGGCTAGCTCTCAGATGATGAAATCTGCAATGGGATTACCCCAGTAGCCACTCTGGACCTGTAACAGTCAAGGGAAACTTGCCTTCCCTTCCCCTCTATCCATCAGTTTCCTGACATATCACTTGCACAGTTTTTCCATGCTACCTACAGCTCCCCATCCTTCCTTTACATCCCCTTTCTTATTTGGTTTGACTCCTTTCCTTCATCTTCCCCTTGCTCCATTACCACAATGGGAGTACAGGAAGGTGAACCTGCCTCATTGCCACTGTCTTGGACATAAAATACATCATTCAGGATGTTGGCACTGGCATTCACAGAATCCATGAGGACAGACACATGCTGGTGGACCTTACTCAGGTTAGTAAGCCTGTAATAAAACAAGGACAGATAGATGAGTCTGGAGTTCTGAAGAACTTCTTGCCTGGGGTGGTAGTGAGGGTTGGGGTAAGAACAGAAAGCCCTGGATACCCAAATTGGTACCCTTCTGCTATTTCTATTTGTCTCTAGGTAGCCATCTGTGACAAAAAATGCTTCTGCTCTAGGTATTCATCTTTGTCCATCCTTGTCTCACCTGTATTAGATACTGGGTGCTTTGGGAGAGTCAGAGGACAGAATTAGGGGAGGGCAGATGGCTTGAGGAACTCCAAGGCCCTCCTTATTTAAGAGCAAGGATAAACACTCTTAGTCCTTTTGGGTCTGGAGAAGCTGGAGGAGGTCAAAGTTCATTTCTGGGTCTAATGGTAGAGGTCCAAGTTGGATTATTACTGAGTACAAAGATCACTTCCTATCTGGATTGTCAGGGTCCCTATCAATCTTCAGAGCTCTGCGTAAGACTCCATTCTGAGACCAAGTTTCCCAGTAGCCAACTGATACAAATTGACTTCTTACTATCTCTTCTTAGGATTCTCAGCCTTGTGTCTGGGCTAGTTCCACTTACTTGCTCATGAGGTTTTCTGCAAGGTGAGCTAAGTGTTGCATCTGGGCAGATTCCTCATCAGAGAGACCACTTTGAGACTCCTGGGAGTCCAACTGGGGTCGAGAGGCACCTTGAATTTCAGTATGCTTGTACTCCCACATTTTCATTGAGTTCTCAAAGTCCTAGAGATAAAGACAGTGGTAGATCCTAATGATTGCTGTAGCTAAGAGGGCATGTGACAGATCAGCCTGTGAGTCTGATATTCATGAGTATAGTGAGTAAAGGGAAAAGAGGACCCCATTTAATCCCCCATACACCCACCTACACACCTATACATCTATCCATCATTTTATTCAATGTTTCTTCTGTACTAGGCACTTTTAGTTTTTGCTGTTGTTACTATGCTGAATCTTGAGACAACATGCTTCAATCAGATAGATGTCTGCCTTCCAGAAGCTCTTATATGAGCACACCATTATCAATAAGACAGTGGAGCACCTTTAATGCTCTTCTTTGTCAAATCTAAGCAGTATATAGTTGTGATGGATTTTAGAGTCAGAAATACCTAATTTATTTTTGAATCATCCTTCTATTATTTACTAATTATATGACCTTTAGCAAATTATTTAACCCCTCTGGTCCTCATTTTGTTCACCTGTATAATGGGAATAAGTATTTTTATCTCAGGGAATTGTTGGGAGGACCAACTTGAGAGAATACCTGTTAAGTACCCAGCACAAAGTAGGCAGTTTATAAACTAGACTTCTCCTCCCTCTCTATTGCTGTTTCTGTGTACTGTCTTCAGGTCAGGAAGCCTCCAAGTACTAACAGCTGATCAATGATGGCTCCTTTCTAGCTTTAGGTGGTTTAGCAGAAGTGGGTGACATTTGTGAATTTCTAGCATTTCAAGGAACCTTAAAAAACCTAAAGACCATATTCAATGAGGAATCTTATGGACATGGACAACAGTGTGGTGATTATGGGGGGGGGAGGTTTATATAAGGGGACCAAATGGTAATGAAAAAATACAATTAAATTTTTTTTAAAGAATCTCTTTTTGAAAGAGATTTTTCCTTAACTACCCAAGGTCTTTAGCTCTCTGTGCAGTGGAGGGAGGACAGCTTTGTTCAAAACCATACTCTCTTAGTGGTTTGAAAATGTCTGTATATATCAAAATGTCTTAGAGGCTTGTTTACAAATGCAAGTTCCCAGGAGCTACCCATCCCCATTCCAGAAATGTGCATGTCTAGCAAGCACTCAACGTGACTCTGATGCAAGTAGTAAGCAGACATCCCTTTGAGGAATTCTGCTTAACTGGAAATATTCAGTACTCAATGTGAGTTGTAGATGAGACAATGTAGGAGCCCAAGACAAGACTTTCCTTTCTTACCCGATCTCTTGTCAGCATCTGAGCAGCATTCTTGTATCTAATCTTGATAAGGCCTGGCCTCTGAACCCAGGCCTCCCCATCCACCTGCACTGGGATACCTTCTTCACCATCAATGGTTATCATTACCTCATGGCACTGCCAGAGAAAAGGAGGGAAGATGGGTCAGAAAAATGAGATAACTACTGTAAACAAATCTGATAATCCTACAATCATGGTTGTAATGTGTTTCTGAAGCAGGACTGGCAATGATGTGAGTCAGATTATCTCAGGGATGAAACACCTGCTATCTACGGGCTTTTTGCTCCTTCAGTCCCTACCACCTTTGTCTCCAACCTTAGAGCACCTTTCTATCCACCAGATAACCTCATCCCTCCGCCCTGACACTCTTATACCTAGTTAATTCCTGGGACAATTCCATATCCTGGGTTGTAGCCACAGAGCTCAGTCTCTTTCTGGTGCCCATCCAGTCCCTGCCTACCTGGGCGATGCGATGATGATGCAGATTGACAATACGGGACATTGCCATCTGTATGGACCCAAAGATTGCCACGACCTCCAGCTTCTGATCATCTATTGCAGGGGCCTCGTATTCCTGAAGAGGAAAAACTGTGTCATATGTGACCTTGAGAAACTATACTTTGTCTATTACAAGCAGGTATACTTGGAAGGCTCCTAGTGAGAATTTTTCTAGCTTATGAAGAATGGAGTAACTATATTTTAAAAGGGAGAAGATGAGGTCAGGGAGCCAATCTGGGAAAGGGGCACTGAGATCACAACTTTTAGTTCCTTTTGAGATCTCAGCTCTAAGCTGGTTCCCTGCCTGTTCAATCCAGCATCATAAATAATCAAGGCCAACCCCATTGGCCTCATGGCCTTCTTGGGTGGGCTCAGAGGAAAATAGTCATGGTCAATTTACCAGTAGATTTTATTGACAGACCTCCTTGGATAAAAAAGCATGGCCTAGGTAGCATTTCAAGGATCTATCAGGCCTGAGGAATGGAAAATTCAAAGTCCAGGCAATACCTAAGAATTAATCTGATCCTGAGGTCTTTGGTTGATTCTTTTTTTGTGCTCTGAAATACTAATTGCCTTTTAAAAAACTGCTTATATAGCTGCTACTAATAAAGGTTCTCAGCCTACCTCCTCTCCCCTCATTGTCCACTTTTGACTCAAGTTAGTTCAACTCTCCTTTCCGAGAGACCTTAGAAGAGCCAAATCTTTCTTCCTCCCTGTTCCTTATTCCATACTTACTGTGGTTGCTGTGCTGCTTCCCCAGAAGTTGATGCCTCCTGCATAGCTGGTAATGTTGAGCACTACAATGCCTTGCAGATTTGGCAATGATATGGCTTCTCCATCACACTGAAAGATTCAAATGTGAAGGGACATTTAAAGAGATGGGGGAAGGGCTCTGTCTTGTCTTCATGCTATCATTTTCTCATCCATATAAAAGAACTTTATCTTTATGCCTTCCTCCTATGAGCTATGAGTGAGGAAACCTCGGGGAGAACCAAGAATATAGGGGAAAGTTGATTCCCAAGGTCATGAGATTTCTTTTTTCTATGCCCAGGAAGGATTGCCCTCTTTTCCACTAACCTCCAGGTGCACTCGTTCTTCCAGTTTCCTGTAAGAGTGCTGCAAAAGTTCCTTGCTTCCCAAAAGGCCATACCACATCTTGTTCTTAAGGCGGCTACTACAGGGAGATAAGGGAAGAGAAAGGTAGCTATAGGGTGAATAATATAAAGATAAATTTATTAGGAAAAGAAAGAGGGGACACCATTTTATTCCTAAAGTGCCTTCATATAAAGAAGAGTCATATTGACTGGTAACTGGACACAAGGGGGGATGCTAGGATGATGTAACTGGTATCCCTATTCAAACATATACTGAAATGGGTTCTGCGCCCCTTTGAAGCTTCAGCATCCCATTGATAGGTAAATTTGCCACTTTTTTCTTGCTGCTTATATTGATTCAGCCTTGGAAGAGACAGCCAATATTCAGAAAGTAATGGTCTTAAAAACCTATGAGCGCAGTTGGCTGGTAGACACTAGCTGCCCTGGCAAGTGCCACTGCAGGAGCTCAAGATTTTAGCTGATTGGAACCAATTTCATTTGAAACATGTGACTATTACAATGCAATTTCTTTGAAGCATAACTTTTCTGGTAAAGTGGAGGGACTCTCTAAGATCTGTTTTTCAAACACTTAATCCAGTGCTAGAAAATTAGAGCTAAGTTTACTAGGTAGATCGTAAAGGAGGGAGACAGTGGAGAGAATATGGGACATGCAAGGATATCAGGAGACTCGGGGTGGAGGTGGAAAGGACAGAGTCCTGCTGATTGTAGGATCTCTGATAAAAACAGGCAGGAGGCATATAGTCACCAGAAAGGCTGGCTAGAGTTTACCATGAGTCTTTATTTATTTTTTAAATGAAATGTATTGGAGTGATATTGGTTAATAAGATTATATAGGTTTCAAGTATACAATTCTATGATGCACGAACTGTACATTGCATTGTGTTGCCCACCACCCAAAATCAGACCTTCTTCCATCACCATATAGTTGATCCCCTTTATCCTTTATTACCCCCACTCCCTTCCCTCTGGTAACCACCATACTGTTGTCTGTGTGTATGAGATTTTGTTTTTAAAGTAGAGCCACAGATATGAGCCACCACAGGGCATGAGTGTAAGAAGGTTAGCACAACATTATTTGGACTCTATTTAAAACCACAAGTTCTTTGGGCACTTTAGTTTTATTATTGATAAAAATAGTCTAGTTATATAGAAATTAAAAATACCTAGAACAACCAGGTCAATTCCAAAAAAGAACAAAGTTGGAGGACTTTAATCTCTCAATTTCAAAACTAACGATAAAGCTATACTTGTCAAGTTAATGTGATATTTGCATAGGATGAACACATAAATCAGTGGAATAGACATAAGAATCTAGAAAAAACTTTTTACATTTATGGGTTTTTTGTTGTTGACAAATGTGCCAACACCACTCATTGGAGGAGAGAAAGGTTTTTAAAAATTGTGCTGTTGCAATTGGATATAAATGTGCAAAAAGATGAACTTAGACCCACCTCACACCATACACAAAAATTAGCTCAAAGCAGATTACAGACTTAGATTTAAAAGCTAAAAACAAGAAAAAAAATTAAAAACTTAGAAGTAAATTAAAATAAAACTCACCTGCGGATATGATTATTGATTTTTTAGAGAGAGAGGAAGAGGAGGGAGTGGGGGAGAGACAGACAGACAGACAGACAGGCAGGCAGACAGACATTGATCTGTTGCTTCCCATATGTGCCCCAACTGGGGATTGAACCCACAACTTAGGTGCCTGACTGGGGATCAAACCTGAAAGCTTTTGGTGTATGGGACAATGTTCCAGTCAACTGAGCCACATAGCCAGGGCAGGAACAAATTTTTAAGACTTTGAGTTAAGCCAAGATTTCTTAGATATTGCATCAAAGGCATGGTTCATAAAAGAAAAAATTTGATCAATTAGATCTCACTAAAATTCAAAACTTTTGTATTTCAAAAGATAGCATTTAGAAAATGAAAAGACAAGTAACAATAAAAAGGACAAGCAACTTGGAAAGAGTATTTACAAACCACATATCTGATAAAGTATTTGTTCCTCAGCCAAGGTCTGCTCTGAGAAAGAGGTTCAGGTGGCTGGTGGCACATGGCAGGGGTAGTGGTGGTGGGGGTGTGGTTTCAATTTATGATAAGAACTCTGAGCCTGTCTTAAGGTACTCCTGTGGTACAAAAGTGCCAAAAAGTGCAAAGTGGGCCAACAATGGATGGGATAAAAGTCAGTGGGTCCAAGGGGACTAGGTTAGGAATAACAAGAACTAGTTGGTCGATACTTTGCAGCCTTTCCAAGAAAAAACAGACTCAGGTCAGTGGCTTCAGTAATGTCAGTGGCTTCAGAGCCACTACTAGGACCTAGTCAAGTTCTCACAGACAGAACAAAGATAGGCATTTTGCTCATTGAGTAAAGGTAATCTGTTTTTAATAACACTAACTGTTAGCTGTGTTGACACAGCAACTCACAGGTCTAGACTATGAAGGAAGTCCAAGTTCAGGATACCAGTGCAGAGTCATCACAGACCAGGTCAACATTTGGGGCAAGCCGTCCCACTAGGATAACCTAGTGACTAATGTATTTTACTCCCAAAGGACCTCTTTCTTTCTGTTGCTTGTCTGAGAGGTAGGATTTGTACAGATATACATATTTATGAATGGTAATTATCTATTTTATGTAGGGAGGGGAGTTTCTTTTCCTTACTTGTATTGTCCTGGGTGTTCATCTCTTCTGGTGTTGAACTCCAGAGAAATTTTAGCATCTAGTCCAATTCCAAAATAGTTGTTCATGACACACTTTTCTTTGAAACATCTGAAATTAGGCAAAGGGAAGAGGAGGACAGGCATTGGTGCAAGAAAGAAGTGGCATTATTATTGGGTTTCATATGCATGATAAAAAAAACAGGGAAGGCCTCCTCTACATTGGGCACAAGCCTTAATGTTCTCGAGATGCACATGTAGTTGTCTTATTGGGTTAGCAATTATCTTTGTGAGATGTAAGAGAAGACACCCATCTATTAGGGAGGATTCAGTGGGATTGGGACTCATAATAACGAAGTCATCTTTGGTGGCCCTCAGATACGAAGTGGTAAATGTATTTCCACTTATGATAAACAAAAATAGAGTCATTGATTTATTCCCATAAAGAACTTTTCAGTATCTAAGATAAAAATGTAGGAGAGTGAAGTCTACACTACTGTTTGCAGAAATATCTGAACTCCTTCGTAGTGCTTTCACATCGAAGAGCAAAGTGACCACACATTTTGGAGAAAAGAGTAATAAAAGAAGATATATATGTCAGGCAGTTTTTTTTATTCTTCTGCATCTATCTCGGGTGACATCAAAACCAGTGGTGTGTTGGAGCCAGTTTGGACCAGTTCATGTGAGCTCACTATGCCTATCACTTTCCAACTCTGCACTCAATGGCATTATACTGGTAGCTTGAAATAGGCCATGGTGGGAGGGTTTACACCAGGGAATAAATCAGTACTTCTCCTACCCCAGATAATTCGTTGTTAAATGTTTGCCAGCATACCATTGATCAAAATTCATTAGGTAGGTCCGTGAAACCTCAGACATGAACTTAAACCAATGGTGAAATAGAGAGAGTGGGGGCTGGAGTTAGGAATAAATGGAAACCTGCAGAAAACTTCAGTAATTGCTGGTTGTGTCCTTCTTTTGTGAAACTGAAAAATGGGTACAGAGTAGCTACTCAATTATAGATAATTTTTAAAAATTAATTACTTAACTGACCCTACATCTCTTACATGAGATTTGCCTTCCTCAAACACAATCCAGAAATTGGGGACTCTCTAACTGATGTTCAACTGATCTTCTTAATGGAACTCAAAATGGGTGAATGAGGCAGAACTTGGCTTCTGGGAATAGTTTAAGCCAGTAGGATTAGTGAGACAGATGTCTTTAGATTTATTACCTAGTCCCATAAATGCTCATTTATTTTTTTAGCGCCTCCAATCATTTACTGTTGAAGGCAACAGTGGAAAAACAACACTTTGAAAGAACATCTAACATTTATTTTTTATCATACTAATAACAATAATACATATTAACACATATCACACTTAACTATGGGTGCCAAGCACTGCTCAGTGCAAGTACTTTGCATATATAAACTTATTAAATACAAAAAACCTATGCGGCAGGTTCTACAATTATCTCCATTTTACACACAAGGAAACTGAGGTTCAGATTGGTTGTATAAGGTCTCACAACTAGTAAAGTACAGTCAGGATTTGACTCTGGGTATCCTTAGACTATGCTCTTAAACAGAGAAAGGAGAGCCACAAAAAGGTCATGGGGCTAAATACTTACATAGTTTCAGGTGTAAAATGTAAGTGCTCCAAATTAAGGTTATCTAGGTCTTCGCTTTTGAGAGAAGGTATAGAAGACAAAGTGCCACGACAAGAGCCTAGACACAAAAGACATCACCTTGGTGTCAGATGCAAAGAAGGAATTCCTGTCATATTTATTTCACCCTATTTTCTCTATGGGAGTAGGAACAAGCTCAATGAGTTTCTCTTAGATAACATTCAGGGCTCATTTTCCAAAGAGGGGTCATCTTGGATGGACAGGGGCTTCCACTGGGAGGATAGTGAGGCCAAGTTGCTTGCTAGCTGGTAGTGAAAACAGCTTCAAATCTTGGGTTTCATCAGGTCAGCCTTTAAGCACCTAATGGTGTCATTACTTCTGGACATTGGCATGGGTGCTTATAGTGTGAGTTTTCTGGGAGAGGGAGGGATATCTACTGCAGAGTAGGATTATGGCTAAAGGAAGATGCATGAAAACACACTTTTATCTTCTGGGCACTACAAGACAGTGACTAAGGATAGAATAAGAGAAGAAGAAAAAGAAAAAGATCCTTACGGTGTCTTGGGCTCATCTGGTTAGTATCTTCTGAGTCATCTTCTGGGGAGAATGTTGAAGTAAAGTTCTTAACTGATATTGCCTGTCGGCTCTGTTCATCCAGAACTATAGAGAAAAAGTGGATGTAAGGAAGGAGGGAAGAGAAGGGGAAGAAAAGAAAGGGAAAAAAGGATGGATGGAGGGAGGATTGGTCACATTTATCAGACATTTCTCGAGCATCTCCTTTATATAGTTAATGTCAGTCAGTGTGTAGTTAGACAACAGAGACTCATTTGACCATCAACTCTCCTCCATGTTGCTGTTTGTAGTCTCCGCTTTCTTACAGTGTTGCCCCTATGTCTCTTCATATCCATGCCTGAGCTTTCTCTGTTCTACTGGTTACTCTTTTTCTGTCACCCAGGAAATGTGATTGTGAGTAGAAGCTCAGGGACAGTGGAGGGAAAGGGGCTGGACAGGGAGGGAAACCCTCTGCTCTTCTACCTCCAATCTTACCTCTTTGTTAACTCATTTACTCACATGACTTTTGTTCCAAACTTGAGCCTCTAGGAGCATGTGATTCTTTCACTCAAATGTCTCACCCATTCCCAGAATATTTGGGGAGTCTCCTCCTTTCACCAACCTATATATTTTATGGCTCAGATGCTTCGCCTGTGCCAAAGCCCACAGGTTCAATCCCTCTCCTGGCAGTGGTGCCTTTCTATGTCCCATGGCCACAAGCTGCACTTCTAAATCTGACTTATGTGTTGATGGAGGAGGCTGAGGGTTGGTTGTAACAGGCTTGTGGTCACATCAGATTAATCTGATCCTTACTACTTTGAAGCTACTACAGAAATAGAGGCAAACTGACTGTTCAATTCTTTCACAGTGCAGAAGGGAGATTTCTTGTCTTTCTTGGAAACTTGGCTGAGGTCATGCCTAAAGGTACCAGGGCAGGAGAAGGTACCATGGCTAAAAGTCAAAGGTGCTTCCTCACTACATGGACTTCTGCTCAATTTTAATAGCTTAGGTGGAACACCACTTTGTCCAATATCATTTTCAGATCTGCTTCTCAAAGAAGCCTTGTAAGGAAGAAATGGGAATCAAAATGTTAAATTAAGAAGCTGGAGGAGTAGAAGAGTTTTCATACTGAGTTGAAAGCTTGCAACTTGTCAGAGTTTAGGAGATGGCAATCAATTTCAGAGATGCCAGAACCATTGTCAGGGCCCTTGTGCCTCATTGATATGGTGCAAGACATGAAGAGACTGCTTTCCCTCTAAAATAGTCACAGGCTTGGAGGCTGGGTGGAAACAGACACAGGTGGAAAAAAATTTCATGGCTGGTGGTAGAAACTGACAGAGCTTTGAACAGCTACAATTGTTTAGAAAGAATGTTAGTTCCAAAAATAAATGAGTAGCAAGAGTTTAGTGCCTTGGAGGTAG
>PVJD01017617.1:0-16977 GCA_004026545.1 Mormoops blainvillei | reverse complement strand
ACATGGGAAAGGAAGGGGAAGGGTCATCAAGGATCATGCATAAAGGACCCATGGACAAAACCAAATGGGGGAAGGATTGAGGGTGGGAGATGGGGGTGAGTGAGGCTGAGGAAAGTGGTGGTGGAAAATGTTGAGGGAAAAAAAGTGGATGGGGGAGGCTGGGAGTAGTGTGGGAAATTAAGAAGCCAAAGAACTGGTGTGTGCAGCCCATGGGCATGGACTAAGAGGTGTGGGGATGATGGGATAGGGTGATGAATGGAGAGGATAAAGGGGGGGAATGGGGCAACCAAATAGCATACTAAATAAAATATACCAAAAAAAAAAATCATCTCACACTCCTCTTTGCTTTATGCATATATGAAGGCTTATAAACAGAAAACTAAAGAAGCTTTTAAATTTGTTTGAAATTATGTTAGGAAATGTGTAGCCACAGACAACTGTACTAGTAATAATAACATTTTTTAAAAGGTAAAAAAAGGAAGCACGTTTTTCAAAAAAGTAGTAATTTTGAAAGCTAATACATCACACCTTTTAACTATATTTTTATTGCATGTAACTGAAATATACCCCAGGAGTGCTTATTTTCAAATCTATGTTTCTTAATTTTAAAAAATGTTCATTGTACATTTGACTCATTAATAGTAATGTATAAGTGCATTAGAAATAAGGATGAACAAAAAAAAATAGGGTTGATTTCCATATCTCTGACAATAAGATAAGACATCGATTCTTTTTTGTTATTAAATGAACTCTAGTAATTAGGGTGAAAATAGATTTTTTTTTTTTTGGCTCTCACTGAACATTGAAACTTGATATGAGACTTGGTCTTTTACATCTTTAGGGAGAATTCAACTAAATCTCAGTTAATTTCCCTAATTTTTTGGTGTTCAGACCACCACCGATAATGAAAAAACCAAAGAAATTTTTATGGTTTTATGGCCCCAAAATAGTTTCATTTCATTGATACAACTCCGCAGTACAGTTTTATAACAGCCTGAAGTTATATTTAGTTTAAATCTCCATTGCAGCATATTTTAGGCCCATGTCACTCAGAAATCATACCTATTGGGCCTGTCACAATAAGGATCCGTGGAGTAGGACTTTTCTTAAAGATCAATTCAATACTCTGAGACTGTTTGCATGAATGTTAGTAACAGGGTAAAATATATTATTATGATGTACCCAATTCAAATATCATCTTGTTTTATTTATCCTATTAAATAAGTATAACTATGAACTAAATTTAACATTTATTTTGAACTCTAGGGGCAGATTTTTTAAAACAATTATAGAAGTTGTCTTAAATTACTAACACCAAATAATCAGGAGCTAAAGCTCCAAAACAAATAAGACATCAAAGAGAATCATGCTAACTCTTTAAGGCATTGTGGATAAGCCACTGGCTGGCTTTCCCTTCACAACTTGCACAGTGGGAGTGCTTGGAGTTTAATATAGATCAATCTTCACTTTACTATTTTGTAAAATATTAAAATTTCTAATGTTAATTATATTTTACAGTTACATAGATTTATGTATTCATTTAAATCTTTCATGTCTTACATCTATATTTAAATGGGATGTAAATTTTATGATAAATCAGTTAAATTACCATTGCTTTCAACTGGTTTACATGGTAGCAATTTGAAAGAGAAAAACATCACATGCATTTTACTGCTTTGATTTCCTGTTAGCTATTACAGAATCAGTTAAATTGATCATTCTGGCATTAATTCTACCAAGGTATCCCAAAGAGTGCTCTGAAAATGCTCATTCATGAAATTTTACAATGTTCTAACATACTGATAAAAATTGTCTTAATTGCATTTTACTACTAAAAGACATTTGTGCATTTGTGAGCTTTTAAAAAGCAATAGTCTGCCTCTTTACTGATACTGTAAATTGACACATTAATTTTCCTCAGAACGTTACAAGTATTTCCCCAAACAATTAGATGACAGACTAGGTCATTATAATCTTGCATGCTGAGATATATATGTGAGATTGCACCAACCACAGACTTGCTCATTAACAAAGTGCTAACCAGAACTGTCACATTATTAAGTATTCAGTCATTATTTAGGTAGTTATGTTTAGTTTAGAGGGAGTGCATGTAACCTTAATTTATATTTGTACTGAATTTGTTAATGTAAGAAACCAATTTTTTGTTTTTGACAGAGAATTGTTATATTATGACTTTTTTTTGTACAGGCTAAAATATTAGCAATGTCTTTAAAATATTTGTGTAAAACTAAAATATTTCATTCTATATATTTTTAAAGTTTTCTGTCCTTCCTCACAAATTTTATACATTTTCTCAAAACACATTTTAAGTCAGAAGTATAACGGCTAAGTAAAATAATCAGATACATAATTCCTTAACCAAGGACAATTCTCACTTAAATTTTCTTAATCTTATTTTGATCTTTTTTAGATGTTTGTAGCACATGAACTTGTTCTTAAACACACATAAATTATTATATCACTCTAATTTTAAAAATGTACATGGGTTTTTATTAAAAATACTAGTGAAATGCTTACCTAATTATTTCTAGGTAACAAACACATAAAAACATTAATATCCTACAGAAACATTTGTTTCTC
Source organism: Mormoops blainvillei (assembly GCA_004026545.1). Classification (NCBI taxonomy): domain Eukaryota; kingdom Metazoa; phylum Chordata; class Mammalia; order Chiroptera; family Mormoopidae; genus Mormoops; species Mormoops blainvillei. The sequence goes on along the minus strand of PVJD01017617.1, from coordinate 14,376 downwards.
ACATATTTTATAAAGTAATCTCAAAACTAGAAAATAGAACAGTGAATTTGTGAGCTCGGGTTTAATTTGTGCTTCATTCAATGAGGATTTTTTTCCCCCCAAGGATACCAGTGAAGCTCTTAGGTATCACTAGGAAAATAACCAAGAACACGTGCCACTTTTTAATTTGTTTCCATCTTATAGCAAAATTGTAAACTTCTCTCAACTTTCTTTTTGTTTCACTTTCATATTATTCATGGTAATCCTGATAAGAAAAAGGTACACCCACCCACATAAGCTGAAAGAGTCTGAAAGTTGGAGTAAATGGAAGCAATTATGGATATTTAGGTAATATTTCCAGGTTTCTCTTTTGTTGAGGTTACCAATGTTTATATTGACTAATAAAGAGACTCGTCCAAAAGTGTCTGCAGTTGCTCAGTCTGGATTTCCTGGACAATACGCTGGATGGGACCGGAGCCTCCTCATTCCCCTAGCAGAAGGGCGTTGCAAGTTAACTCAGCTCCCCGTGTGTCCGGGTAGCTTCCTCACCCCTGTAAGAGGACAGCGGAATTTATCAAAGATTCCAATTTCCCCCAGTACCATAGACACTAAGTCATTCAAGTAGCACATATCTAAACTAAACTTCATGGCTCTCAAATAGTTCTCCAAGTAAATGGTATTTTTTACACTTTAACACATGCGGCCCAGGATGGCTTTGAATGTGGCCTAACACAAAATCGTAAATGTACTTAAAATATTATGATTTTTTGTGTGTGATTACCTGTCGCAATGCATTTAATGTGTGGCCCAGGACAACTCTTCTTCTTCCAGGGTGGTCCAGAGACACCAGAAGGCTGGAAGCCCTTGCGCTAATACAGAATGGCAGAGAGAACAGGGCAGCCTCTCCTGTGGAGCACTAACGCCAGGCCACACGTGCACCGCAGGCTGACGGGAGTCTGACCGGGCCAGGGCCTTCCCTTGCTAACCTGTGGCTTGTAGCCTCCACCAGCAATAAAGACTATTTCTTAAACCATATCATTAACATTGTGGGTTTTGCCCCAAGTCCCGTTAATGCCATTTTGTTGAATGAATGGTTGTTTTTAAATCTTCAGCAAATAAAAAGTGTTTTCAAAGGCCTACAAATCTTTACCAAGATCAATGATTGGTGATTTAAAAATACAGATTGTTTTAATCCAACAGAGTTTTATATGCTTTGGATAGACCAGAGTAATTCATAAAAAATAAAACTACTTTAATTCTAAATATTCGTGACCTTTTATCATTGTACAGGAGATAAAATACCTGTCAAATTTTCTTTGTTACACAATTAAATAATTAATCTTCAAAATTATGTCACTTGTAAACCAAATTAACTATTTATTAGATAAAAATCTTTAGATAGTTTTTATATATTTTTTCTTTTGTGGCATTCTAATTTATATCTTATAGCCCTCTTTGTTTTGTACATGGATTTTAAAATAGTATATTAGTTTCTACCTTCTCTTTTTTGTAACAAAGCTTTCTTTCAAATAAAATCATGCCCACAATCACAACATATAAAGTATTAACAGAGTTTGAAATTTATTTCATAGAAATCATTCTCAAATTATGACCATAAATTGATTTTGAATTTAAATTTCTAACTACAATTTTTATAATATCTTTTGGAGATAAGTTATGAAACTCTCCTGGATATATTGGATTCATATCTATTAATGCTAGAAGCAAACCTATAAAGACTTTCTCTTGTCCATATTGGCAGCACTAAGGGAGAGCCAGTGTAAAAGGGTGTGAGTTTGAAAACCACATGTCCTCGGTTCATTTTTCAACTCATCTACGTGCTCACCTGCTGAGTGGGGTCAAGAGGCATAGTTTCTGCCAGTCTCCGCTTGAGTTGTTGTGAGTGTTGAGAGGTCTACGGCGTGACCACTTAGAAGTACACTTAGGCCTAATACGTGTTCTCTGACCGTAGCTGTTATTAAGGCAAGTGTGTAATCAATAATCCAAATCAGAACACTTTTGAGATAGTGGAGTGCTCCATTAATAAGTATTCTTGAAAATAAACCAAGACTCTCCCTGGTAAACTGAAATATATGATCAACTTAGCTAACAGAGTCTTACTGAGTGTAAGATGTCTAAAATAGTTCATAAAAACAGAACCATAACATTAATCAACTATAGAGTTATTAAGAAAAATGGTCAAAGATGTAGGAATTTGTGATGAATTCTCATAAAACTTTTGTTAGAGGAACGTTAAAATGAAAAGTAATGAAAGTGGAGGTCTGACAGAGTTGGACCAATAACAAAGAATAAAAAGTCTACCAAGAAAGTCATAAAATATACAAGCATGTATGCTCCAGAAATAATAAAGATTTTTGCTAAGCATGATAGACATATTTACATAAATATTTTTGTAATTATATTATGAAAGTAAAATGAGAAATAATGAAGGTTACGTTTTATTGTCATTTACTACTCTAAAATGCTGTTCCGAATGTTATTCAGTCCAGAAATTAGCACATAGTGGCAAATACAACCTACATGTCACTGAATGAAAGATAAACATTTTCTTTACAATTATTTTTATTTTCAAGCTAAATTCCTGCTGTATTTTTAACATTAAATATAAAAGTTGTTTTCAATTTTAAATGGATTTACTTTAATTTTCTATTTTTCATTTTCCAATATCAAATATCCTTGATTAATAAGGACCTCCTGGCCCTTCCTGAATGAGGCCACTGTGAAGGTCAAATAAGATGAGACACCAGCAGCACTTAGCAGTGTATGTTGTGCATGCAGTAAAACTTAACACAGTTTAAATTTTATTTCATTTGCTCCTGTGCTTATATGCTGAGATTTAAAAAATAAAACATAGATGCTGCCCTGTGAGTGCTTACTCTGTAGTTGGAGATTCTGATATTCCACATACATATTACAAAACAATCTTATAAGTACTATGATAGAAACAAGCCAAATATTTTGGCCAGGGGCATGGAGGCAAACAAGTCACAAGATGATTTAAAACCATTAAAGTGTGATTATCAAAGAGCTGGTGAGAACTGTGGAGCCATCAGCACCTACAGCCCTGCTCAAGTCACTGCACCAAGACTAACCACTGGACCAAACTCTAACATGGTTTCTACCAGCTCGAATCATATCGGTTGACTGACCCCAACCACCCTTAAAATGCCTACCAGAAGAATTTACTGTTTGTTCCAGACAAAACCTGATCATTGGCAGATAGGTTCCCTTCTTAAAGCAATTACTCAGTTACTTTAGAAAGCTTGTGATTATAAATCCTTTCTCTGTTCTCAGAGAACTAAATCTACCACTGAAAGCTGTTTCCCCAAGGATCTGAGAGCTGTCTCTTTGAAAGGAAACATTCAGGGAGATAGCGGCCCCTTCCCAATCCCTGTGGAGAATCAGTGACTAAACTGATGGGTGCCTCACTCTAAATTATACCACTGTTTCCTGTCATAAAGGTAGAAGTTTACTTTCCCTTAGCTAAGTGCCAATTAACAAACTGAGATGGTCTAGTCACATAGATCCACCCACTTGACACCCCTCAGGGCCTTTCCCTTAGCACACCTTAGCCTTTAAAAAGACTATAGCATTGTGTTTCAATGAAACTGACTTCTATGCAGTCTGGACTCTCTTCCTTATTATATTTATGGGGAAAAATGTATCCTTGCTACTTTAGCGCCCATCTTTGTTTATCTTTTACATGGGAATACAGAAGAAAATTCAAGAAAATTTCAGGCATTTTCCTTAACTTCTCTGCTGGTTTTAAGAAAACCTATCATTCCCATCTATTTATTATTTTTAGGCAACAGAATAAATATGTTTTGTGAGCATAATTAGATCACCTGGGCTTTTGTGTTTCAATGATCTAACAATTCTGCTCACCATGGTGTCATTAAGGAAAAAGAACACTGATTATTAAGTTCCTATATTATTATCTTTTAATTTCTTAGGAAAATATTGTCTCCAAGTTGAGAAAAACTTTACTTTCATGTCACTCTAAAGCTGTTGCTTTCTTTACAAAAGAGTCAGAGCAGAGTCAGAGCTGTCCGTACAGAGGGAAAGTTAAGTGCCCCGAAACATGCATGTCCTGGGCCCTGTAGGGCTCAGATCAAGTTCTGTACCCCAGGGTAGCTGGTCCTTGGCTCTAGTACTGTCTGGTTACTTTCAACAAAAGCTTTGAGCAAGATTAGAGGACTAGGCAAAAGCCATGGTTTTCTCCCTGCTCCTCTCTGACCCAGGTAGTACCTCTCCAGGGTCTGGCCATAAGAAATAGTGCAATGTGGTTCCTCCCTCCCCAAGGGACCCAGGCCCTCAACCCTAGTAGCAGTGTCTTCCCCTTTGTTCAAAACTCTGAATGTAGTAGTAGCTTCCTGTTTTGCTGCTCTCAGTGTGGTCTCAGCTTTTCTGTGGTCTGTGAAACCAGTTCCCTGCATTACATTTTCTCTGTTTTAAAAAAGTAAAGTTGTGCCTGCTTTTGTGTCTAAACCCTGATGGATACAAAATCACCTGAAGGAAATTGCAGATACTGAAGTGACAAAACAGCAGGAGATAGTCAGAGGTGTCTTAAACTTGACAACAAGTAAATTCTTATTTTAAAATAGTGATTTTTGTTTATGCTTTCCCTACAATTATATGATTAGCCTTAATTTATGTGCCATTTCAATAAAATGAATGAGATATATCTTAGAAGGGAAAAATAGAGAGTGAACCCATGTTTCTGGGATCACAGTTCAGTTTCTCATAGATATCATTTCACCTAAAGTAGCAAGGATACTAACAGCCATGACAATATGCAGCTATTACATCCCCATCTGGAAGTTTCAGAAGTTCAAAAATAACAATGACAATAAAACTAGATATAGCCTAAAGTGTCATCCTCCTACTTAAATCAGTTTCTAATTAAAGTTAATAATTTTCCATTTTTCCCCAGTACAAACATGGTTATACAAACATTATTCATTCATAAATATGTATTGTCATCAGAACAGTGGAGAAGAGCTATTTACCACTTAAAAATCTCTGTATTAATTTGTACTTTATAAATTCCAAATGTAAACTCTATTTTCTTATAGCAAATGATTCTTTATTTGTATTATTTAACAATTACCCAATCATATGATTTCTAAAATTAAACAAAATAAAACAAAATTTTAAGAAATCTATATCTGCTTTCTTTCTAAAACATCATTATCCAAAATATATAGCTTCCTTAAAATATGACCTGCAAAAGACCTCATAAAACCGAGTCAGTTGAAGTGCTTGATAAAATTACAGATTCTTGGGCCTGATCTTATATAGAATAAATCAGAGATCTAGAAGTGGGTCTTAGAAATACAGGTGACTTTTGAACAACACAAGTTTGAACTGCACTGGTTCACTTTCAATGAACACATCAACCCTGCATATCCACAGTTTTCGCATCCTCGGTTTCAACCAACTGTTGTTGATCAGAGTATTTTCACATTCCCAGTCGCAGTTTCCGGGGGGGGGGGGGGGGGGGGGGTTCCCGGGGGCGGTTTCCCGCAGCAGATTCCCAACCTCTGATCAAAAACAACATTTTCCATTTGCATTTGTTTGAGTCCACAAATGCACAGGGCCAGCTGTAGTTAACTATTTGGGAGGTCAGATGTTGTATGTGGATATTAGAGTGTGCGGGGGGTCAGACCCCCAAGAGCCTGGTTATTCAAGGGTCAACTGTATGCCTGTTTAAGAAGTTCCTCTAGGCCTTTGTGTCATGCACATTAAAGTTTCAGAACCATCATTATAGAAGAATGAAATTAATGTGTCCAGTTCCTATTATAGATCATTTCATAAAACAGACCACAAAATGTTTGGTCATAATAGTATGTATATATCGATAAAAAAAAATTTAATTTAATACCAGTGAAAAGTGAAGAACTTGCCGATATAATAAATGCTTCCTATTCAAATATAAAAGCCTTTTGATGTGGCTCCCTGACTATAAAATTAGATTATAAATTTAAAAGATGTAAAATGAAGTGCAAATACAGGACACAGGACTGACACAGAAATTTCTATCCTCTCAAGGAAGCCCACTATGTGAATGTACATTTAATAAGCTAAAATGGGCAATAATCAGAGAGGAGATTCTAACATAAGTGATCACATTAGCAAAGGCAGTTGGAACATTCAGTGCTGATTTTCTTTAGCGCTACATAAGGATTAAACAGAACAAATTTCAACAAAAATAGCTTCTGCATTAAGTCAGTTTTGTGTTAAGCTATTCCTGGCAATTGGCTTACCCAACTGGTGTTGAAAGTTTTAGTTTGACCATTTGGCCATGGGCTCTCCCTAAGGGATCAATATGAGGCAAAGCAAAACTCTAAAAAAATGGTAAATTAGGTACAGTTTGTAACTGAAACTAAGGTTCAGTATCTTTGCTGATACAGTTTTGAAAATAAAGATTTACCTCACAGCCCTCTTGTGCACGCTTCATCTTTGTTGCTATGCCGTTCAATTGCCATATTAAACTCCAGTAACATGAAACTAATTGCAGTTGCTTTAATGAGCATTGCTCTTTCAAGTATCCACTCATTTCCAAGGGACTATTTTTTGTGTGTGTGAGATTTTTTTCTCCCCTCCACCTGCATTCCTCATAAATGCTACCTCCTCTATGGCGACTCTTCTAAGACACAGACTATAAGCAACGTTATCGTATTTTATCACCTTCCTTGGAGTACTCAGTGCATTTTCAGCAAAACAATATTTTATGCATCATTTAGTGCTCATTATGACAACTTTATTTGCTCTGTGCTTGTTGAAAGATAGATTTTTTTATTTCCCTTTTCATTTCATGGTCTTATAAATAAAGCATGTGAAGAATTCCCATTTGATTATGTCACACTAAGTAATGCTTAATGATACACCACAGTAGCCCCTATACTGTAATAATTAATTAGGTTTAGCATTTAAAACTGAAAAATAAGATACATGTATTCGGAGAAATGAAGAATAAAGTAATCATAGGATTTGCATAAGTCTCCTTGTCTTTGCAAGATATCCAATTAAAAATGAAGTTAAAGTAGTGCTTTAATTTATGGGAATAAAATACATTTGTGAAACATGACACAGGTTAATAGTTATATATATTATATATAATATATATTAGTTTGGGGAAAGGATATATTAAATAACTCAGCAAAGTTGATTTGGAACTCAGATAACAAAGCTAAAGTTATGTTGAAAGCATGGCAAAACTTCTGCTGACTTTTTTAATGAGAGACAAAAAAGTTATGCATTAATATTTATAAATGTATAGAAATGGTAATCATGTTAAATTGAGTTGGCCAGTGAAAAACCATTGTTTTTTATAGGCATAGAGGATGCTCCTAATACAACAAATATGTGAAACAAAATAGAGTTTTAGAATTTATGTAAATAAGAGTCCAAGAGACTTGATAGCCTATTAATTTTATTCAGGACTTTTTAGTACATAAAAGACCTATGATTAATAATTCATTTTCTCCTTAATTCCCTCAGTCACATTTTTTTTAATTTTTAGGTATATTTTATTGAGTATGCCATTAGTTGTTCCATTTTCCCCCCTTTATCCCCTCCACCCTGCACCCCATCCCATCCTCCCCACACCTCTTAGTCCATGTCCATGTGCTGCACACACCAGTTCTTTGGCTTCTTAATTTCCCACACTACTCCTCGCCTCCCACTGACCACTTTGTTTTTTGTTTGTTTTTGTCAACATTTTCCCACCACCCCTTTCCCAAGCCCTACCCACCCCCACCTCCCACCTTCAGTCACAATTTAGATGGCAATATTGAAATGAATTAATTTTAAGAACAAGAATGTCCCATACTTACTACAAAATGGTATGGCCAGCATATATATGAATTCTGTCCAGAAGGTATCCAGCCATGTAATATGAAAAATATTTATTGATGAAGAAAGAAGATACAAGAAACATTGTACATAGGACAATGATACTTCAGTTTCCTTCAAAGTAGGTACATTGGGACTTCACAGAGTTCTCTCAAGTGCCATCAGCTGCCCGATTATATTTTCCTGATCTAATCCATGCTCTGAAATTTCTTCCCTTTCAAAGGTGATTGTAGTTTTGGGAAAAGCCAGAAGTCACTGGGCACCAAATCTGGGCTGTAGAGGGGCTGAGTCACCTGGGTGATTTGATGTTTCACCAAAAAAACTCTGCACAAGACATGATGCATGAGCGGGCATGTTGTCCTGATGAAGGTACCAATCACCCATTATCCATAGCTGCGGCCTTCTGAATCATCCCAACAGTTTTCTTGGAGGAATGTTCAAGCTTAATGCAAAATTTGATGTAGATTAATTGCTCTACTCGCTCAGTTACTTTGAATGGGATGGTTGCACAGCACACATGCTTGCTCAATAGTGTCTACCACCCCTATTGACTAGTAAAGTCATCATTGTTCACATGCACATTCCAGTCCACCCTCCTTGGCCTCCAGGTTACACTGACTGATGTTGAGCAAACCATTCTCGTTGTGTTAACAATAGTAGGACTTTTTTCCGGATATGTGTGTGTGTGTGTGTGTGTGTGTGTGTGTGTACATTTTACATCCATCTCAGAAATTATTTTAAGTAAAATTTTATTTTAAGTCAATAGTTATGATCATTGACTTCTCAAAACATCTACCATGTATCAGTAAACTATAACTCACTGGTTTTAACTGCAGCAGTTAACATTCACTTATAATAGACACTTTTAGTTTGCAAGGACAGGGCATCCTTAGAGAGGGATGATTGTTCCCCCCCATTTGTACTGTTTTCTAAGTGCCTACTGTCACTCAGAAATAGTGAGCTAAACTACAGAATGTCAAAACATGTTGGGATCATATGGACAGTTCTGTCCTGGCAGTACTGGAAATCAGTTATTTTTTTCCTTTTTCTTGTATGAAATCTGTCAAATATATATTCTATGAGGAATCAAGAAACTTAGAGTATACTAGAAAGTCTCAAATTCAAGTTTCGTTCGTGTAGCATTTAATGCTTAAATTGTCCTTCAGGAAATGTGAGGTGAAGCAATTTTAAATTTAGTTAGATAGTTTATAATACTATATAACTCTTCTAAAAGTCAAGTGCCTTTAATTTTTTAATAAATTTAAACAATTTTATTAAAAAGAGAATAGAAAAGTTTAATCTTTTAAAATAATGCAAAGAAACTCCAAATTCATACAAAAACCTAGTAAAACCAGCATTTTAATTTTTACTTGTTACACTACACTTAGGTGAAAACTTTAATTTTGTTGCATATCCTTAAATTCCTGAGCTTTTAAAAACCTTAATAAATATCATAAATATTTTTATAGTTCTATAATATCTAAACTATTTTAATTACTGAATATACAAGCAACAGACTGTTTTATTCTGTATTTCATGCATCAAGGATTCCAATAGATATACTGGCAAAGGATACTATCAGACAATGTACATAAAGAAAAAAAATACTTTTTACTGGTTTATTGAATGGGTTGTACTTAACAGGTCACAAATAGGAAATGATTTTAATTTTTATTCTGTTAGCCTTTCCCTTTCTTTTTTATGTCATGTCTTCCTACCATAAACATGGTAGACATTTAGAACAGAACCCATTCAGTTCAGTCTCATTTTGATTCCTAAAACTGAATATGAAGACTCAAAATCAAAATATTAATCTATTTCTATGACTCTTGGCTATCGTCAGCATTTTAATCTCCCTGGAGAATTCTGAAAACCAGCGGTGGAGCAGTGAGTTGAGGTTTGTTCTTTCATTTCTCTTGTTCCACTTCCTTCCTCTCTGTGGCCTCCAGCATTCTTTCACTCCATCTTTCCTATATTCCACCCTTACTGACATTTCTTCTTTTACCGATATAATTATGAAAGAGGGATGGAATAAAAGGACCTAAAACCTTTCACTTATAATATGCTATTTGTTGGTTCCTCTTAGCTTTTGAATGTGTACTCTCGTGCCCTGCAATAATCTCATGGAACTTGACATGACTCCTATATTTATCTCAAATAAGTTTCATAGGCACTATCCCAATAGACCTGACATGGAAGAAAACAAATTGTGCTGCAAACATTTAAATATGACCCTCACTAATCAAAACATAACTATCAACTCCATGATTGAGGGTTTACCACTGCCACTAAGAAGTTTTACCCCTCTCACTGGATAATACTCAACTTAATTTTCTAAACAGTCAATGCCCCCATTCTCCTCTGCATCTTTTAGATAAGTAAACATTGATTATCCAAATGATATGTGTAGCTTCACTTCTAGTCAGACTTCATCTATGGTTGACATTCTTTTTTCATACTGTGGCGGTACTGGCTAATTGCAGATGCGTAATTGAGAAAGAGTCTGATACCTTTATGGCTAAATCTCTCTAACAAAGTGCTGGATATGAACAGAAGAGATATTGGAATGGTGGCTCATTAGTCTTCTTATTATCTAAGATAGAGGAGAGCTAAATCTTGACATGGGATTGGATATAAAACTTCAATATTGAGTTTGGGTGTTCCTGGACATACACAAAAGGATACCAAATTTGGTATATTAGTAGTAATGTTGGATCTGGGGGAAAAGATCTATGTCCCCATGATACTCTTGATAAAAACAAGTAAAGATGAGTCACTCTACTGGGCCGAGTATTTTACAGTGTGTCTTCTGCTTATCTGAACTTACATTCTGAAGCCCCTTACCAAGCATCCTCAAACCCCAATCCCAATTATAAGGCGCATGTTCATTGCCATCATAACAAATAATTCAATTAGAAAAAACAAAAATTATTATTTGACTCTGCAATAGAGTTTCAGTGTGAACCACTGCCAGTGCTGCCATCTGCTGTAACAGATATCCTAGATTTTGGAGACTCAGCAGAATAGAAACAGAACACACTCACACACATGTTATGCTCTTTCAATTCGTCTGACTCACTATCGGCCATTATTGCTGAGGAACAAGAGTCTTTCTCCAGGATTATAATTCTAATTATTTTAAAGCTTGTTTGCCTATTTCCCTCGAAGTTATAACTTAATCATAAACAGAGGACTGCAAGAAAAAAATAGCTTTGCAGGTTGCTAATTTGATATCTCCTGAAATAAAAGATGTCAGATGACTAATTGTTAACTATCACTCAAATAAAAGACTACCTACTTTTATGAAAGTAAAGAATGCATCTGGGCATGAATGTTTCAATGAATTAGGGAACTGGGTGGTCTTGGTTGTGTCACTCATATGTGAGAAGCTTAAACAATATGGTTCAATTAACTTTGCAGTATGTGACAACTTCTGTTCTCATATTGGCAATTGAATAGAGCAATATGAACAAAAACTAGTGATTTGAAAATAAACTAACTGAAAACTTTAAAAAAATTAGATATAACACCACAGAATAGCACAGTAGAAAATATAAAAGAATTCTCAACACATATGGAGGTTTACTGTAAGGGCCTGGTGAATGGCATTCCATGCTGTGGTTCAGGGTACCCGGTTTCTCCCCTTTTGCAGTTCCAGTGCATGAAAAGACTTTGCAGTTCTCTGCTGCTAGTCAGATAACAGCAAATGACAGTGAAAAAGGTGCATCACTTTTATAGCTATGGCTCTGAAGTAATACATGTTTTTTATCTGTATTTAATTAGTAAGAATTAGTTACATACCTCCTCCTAAATACTAAAGGATCTGAAATATGTATTTCTAGGATTGACATGTTTTCCAACAAGAGGTTATACTACAGAAAAAGAAAATAAACATGACTCCTTGAATAATACTGGCACTCTTTCTACAGCCCCTAATAATGTTTCTTAGCACAGCACAGAAACATACAGATAAAAATGTAAGTATTAAAAAACCTTCAAATATATTTAAATTCTTCAGTATATCATACAAGAAATTGATGAGAAAATAATTGTGTAAAAAAATTTGACAAATATATTCCATAAAAATATATATACTCAAATATATTTTGTCTAGCATACTTTCTTATCTAATGTTCATGTAATATTTATTTTAATATATTCTAAAAGCAAAATTTTCAGATTATTCTGATCAATAACATTCTCAGATAACAATAGAATTAAAATGGAACAGTAACTAATATTTATAATATTTTTTCCTGTGCTTTATATATAATATACAGTAAAAACCTTAGAACAAATACATGGGGTCTTGATAATATGTCCATTTCTCCAAAATAAAGACTGAAGCCAAAGAAGATGAGTTTTCTGTAAATTACAAAACCAGATTTGAACACAACCTGTTACCACAATCTTCACCCATAATGCTGTTATCTAAATTACATATGACGTTAAGTTAAAACAAAAATTATAAAACAACAATATTGAATTTTTTTAAATGATAGTTTGAGCAGATCTATCATTTTCAAGTTGTGGTATATTAGTATTGGACATATATTTTGCCCTTTTCATCCAAAATTATACTAAAATGCCTGAGAGCCATGCAAGATAATAACAAAGATAGTAAAATCTTGACAATAATCAGGCTTTTTATCAAACAACCAATACTTATCTCAAGAGTCAGGGTGAAGTCCAGGATCCTCAGATAGGTTCCCCAAGTTCCTTTTTTTCCTATCAGGTGCATTAGGCTCAGGTTGACGTTTTTAAGAGAAATGTGTGGTCAACCTCATACACATAAAGGAGCAATTTAAGTCATGAACTTCTCCATTTTATACTTAGACACTTACATAATTTGTGTGAAATTTTTCAGGAAAGCGCACACCGTAAACGTAGATTCCAGCAGTCCACAGATTAGAGGTTTTTGCTGGAAGGTTTTAGGAGGAGGGCTAGGTGATCTGCAATTAGCATGTTTGTAAGAAGACAAGCCCGGTCTCCAGATTGTTTCCTTCCCAGGAGCGCCACTCCCACTCCTCCAGGTGAACGAAGTGAATGAGTTGTGCAGCTATGATTTTAGCCATTTGTGTCACAAATTATACTGCTTATGCTTTGAAATTTTAGTTCTGGATACACTGTATTTAATAAATGTCTTATTATGAAAGTTAAAAATATTAAGATGGCATAATAATCTTTCTAATATAATTTTGTAATTTGGAGACCCACTTTGGAAAACTGTTACATTAAGCACATTTTTAGAAACCTGCATTAATAAGATTATTCTCTATTATTATGTTTCATATATTATAATTCATTCTCATGGCATTTGTACAACTCTTCTGCCATTGAAAACTTCAATAGAACCAGTAAGTTATTTCAAAAAAAATCTACAGAGCATAATAAAAAAAAATATGGAACATATAACTATTTTAACCGAACACCTAGCAATACTTGTATTTAGAATTTAATAGTTATTACAAAATATAGAGTAATTGTTTGCATAAACAAACACCATAAACAGGCCAAATAATAATCTGCACATTCAATTTACTTTTCAAAATATTTTTGGTTGTTTTTATTCTTTAGAAATAGTGAACTGAATTGTTTTTGCTACACAAGATACTAAAGTTATTATAATTGTAAATATACTACAATAAACAATATTTAAGCATGTCTTATATTAAGATTACTTGTATCATTTCAGATGAATTTCTCTTTTTCTTACTCTTACATGTTCTGATGATGCATTTTTCAACTTACAAGAAATTAATATTAATAATGCTTGTTACTTAAATGATATTTTGCCAAATGACTTCTATTTATTTAGTATATGTACTGAAGAGTGTAACATTTTCCTGTAGATTGTAATCTTTTCTTTCTTTTAAATCTCTATTAGTGGAATATAAATAAGTGACTCAGAATAATCATTTGATATTTTCTACTCATGATAGTAATCAAAGGTCTCAAGTCATTCCCAAATGACTTCTTACATTTACAATACCTTTGAAAAATGCATAAAGGATCTAAGAGTAAAGGATCACAAAAAACGTCTAACTATTTTACTCTTTTGCATATGAAAAAGGAAAAGAAACAGCGAGTAGAAATTAAAAGCACATTTTTGACCTTCATAGTTACTCTTCTATTATTGTTGGATGTTAAGGAACAAAATAGCATTAAAGTGTGAAAATTAAGCTTTCATTTCATCTTTATAATGGAAGGCAAGTGCTACATTATTTGACTGAAGTTGTTTTTGAAGGCAAGAAAACTTTCTACAATTTATTCTTTTGTTATCTAAATTGATAGGGACTGCTATTTTATTGTATATTGCTAAATTCAGCTAAATTTTATTTCTAAAAATATTTTGGCAGATTTTTAAACAAATTCTAACTAAAATGTAAAACTTTATAGTTTATAATGTCTTCAGACTAGTATAATTTTCCTTTGTACTGTATGTATAAAATGATGCATGAGATGACTCCAGGTAAGTAGTGTCATGAAAGAAAGTCACATGTTGGCTTTCTGTATGCC
>PVJD01017616.1:0-16990 GCA_004026545.1 Mormoops blainvillei | reverse complement strand
CCCCGCCCCGTGCGCCCGAGGGAACACTGTGAACATTTTGATGGTTTCCTCCAGGTTTCTCTTTGAACTACAAATGTGTGTACCTGCATATTTAAGCAGGACAACACGACTGGGACCAGATTGTGTTTACAGTTCTTGATGCTTAGATACTTTTAATTTTTTTCGATTGTACTACATGCTTATTATAAAATCATTCATGCTTTATAAAAGGCGCGTTGTTTGAAAGTAAAAATTTCTCATAATCTGAGTCTCCGCACTAAGCCCTATTAACGGCTTTGTACATGCCTGGTTTGATTTCTTCCCTCAGGATATATTACCCTAAATTAAAAAACAATTTTTTTCGCAAGGATATGTTTGAGAGAGAGAAGAAAGTGCCCACACCAAGACACCTGGCTAGGGTTGCATTTTTAAGATAATAGATGTTTTACATAGGCCAGGTCATACCTCATGCACATTAACTGCCTATAGTTCTTATTCCATGAATTCCATCGTCCTGTCAGATGTACGAATATCTTCTGAGTTTTTTGTCTTATGTAGATTTCTGAAAGGTAGTTTCCTTTTAAAGTTATTAACTTTTGATTACTATTTGGGTTACTAATTTTTTTCTAAGTTATTTGTCTCCTCACCTTCGTTTTGGTGTTTTCTTCCAAAACAGAATTTATTTACTTAAAAAAATTGTATTGATTGATTTTTAGAGAGAGAGATGGAAGGAGAGAGAGAGGGGAAAATCAATTTGTTGTTCCACAACTTTATGCATTCATTGGTTAATTCTTATATGTGCCCTGCCGCGGATTGAACTGGAATGCATTTTATTTTATTTTTATTTTTAAAAATATTTTACTGTTTATGCTATTAGTTGTAGCACTTTTCCCCTTTTGCACCCCCTCCATCCAGCCCACACCCCACTTCCATCATCAGTCCCTTCATTGTTGTCCATGTCTATGGGTCCTTCATTCATGTTCTTTGACTAATCCCTCCACCTTCTTCCAGTCAGTCCCCCTCCCCCCTCCCCACTTATAGCTGTCAGTCAGTTCCATGGTTCCAGGCCTCCGGTTGTATTTTGCTCTTTAGTTTATTTTGTTCATTTGGTTCCTCTTATAAGTGAGATCATATGGTTTCTGTCTTTCACCGGCTGGCTTATTTCACCTAGCATAGTGGTCTCCAGTTCCATCGATGCCGTCACAAAGGGTAGAACTTCTGTCTTTCTTTCTGATGCGTGGTATTCCGTTATGTAGATGTGCTACAGTTTTTTGATCCACTCATCTACTGATGGGCACTTAGGCTGATTCCAAATCATGGCTATTGTAAAAAGCGCTGCTATGAGGCTACATAATTTTTTTTTTTTTTTGAATTGGTGTTTCGGACTTCTTCAGGTATATTCCCAACCGGGGAATCAGTGGGTCGAAAGGCAGTTCGACTTTAGCTTTTTGAGGAAACTCCATACCGTTTCTCAGAGTGGCTGCACCGGTCTGCATTCCCGGCAACAGTGCCCTGGGGTTCTCTTTTGGCCACGTCCTCGCCAGCACTTGTTGTTTGCTGATTTATTAACGATAACCATTTTGGCAGGTGTGAGGTGATCTCTCACTGTGGTTTTAATTTGCAGCTCTCCAGTGGCTAGTGATGTTGAGCATTTCTTTCATATTTCTACGGGTCATCTGGATGTCCTCCTTAGAGAAGTGTCTGTTCAGGTCTTCTGCCCATTTTTTTTAATTGGATTAATTGTCTTCCTGGTGTTGAGTTGTGTTAAGTTCTTCGTATATTTTGGAGATTAAACCCTTGTCTGATGTTTCATTGGCAAATATGTTCTCTCATGCAGTCAGTTCCCTTTTCATTTTGTTGATCGTTGCCTCAGCTGTGCAGAAGCTTTCTAATTTGATGTAGTCCCATTGTTTATTTATTCCTTTATTTCCTTTGCTCTAGGTGATACGTACGCATCGGGGAAAATGTTGCTATGTGAGATATCTGAAATTTTACCGCCTGTGCTTTCCTCTAGGATTTTTATGGCATCATGTCTTATATTTAAGTCTCTTACCCATTTTGGGTTTATTGTGGTGTGCGGTATAAGATGGGGGCCTACTTTCATTCTTCTGTGTGTACAAGTCCACCTCTCCCAACGCCATTTATGGAAGAGACTGTCTTTACTTCGTCGTATGCTCTTGCTTCCTTTGTCAAATATTAATTGACTGTAAAGACCTGGGTTTGTTTCTGGGCTCGCCATTCTGCTCCATTGATCTATGCCAGTCCCAGACTCTTTCGACTAGAGTGGACTTGTAGTGTAGTTTGATGTCAGGTATTGTGATTCCTCCAACTTCGCTCTCCTTTCTCAAGATTGCTGAGGCTCTTTGGGGCTGTTTTCGGTTCTACATAAGTTTTTGGAATATTCGTCCTAGATCGGTGAAATATGCCTTTGGCCCCTTAATAAGAATTGCGTTGACTCTATAGATTGCTTTGGGTAGTATGGGCATTTCGATGATGTTAATTCTTCCGATCCATGAACGTGGTACATGCTTCCTCTTATCTGTATCTTGCTCGATTTCTTTCTTCAGCGTCCTACAGTTTTCTGAGTACAGGTGTTTTAACTCCTTGGTTAAATTTATTCCTAGGTACTTCATTATGTTTTCGTTGGTGCCGTTGCAATAGTAAATGGGACTGTTTTCTTGGTTTCTCTTTCTGATAGTTCGTTATTGGTGCACAAAAATGCCATCAGTTTCTGAATATTGACTTTGTATCCCGCTACTTTGTCAAATTCATATGTTAGGTCGAGCAGTTTTTTGGTAGAGCTTTAGGGTTCCCTAGGTACAATATCATGTCATCTGTGAATAATGACAGTTTTACTTCCTCCTTTCCAATTTGGATGCCTTTCCGTTTTTCGCCTTGTCCGGTCTCTGCGGCCAGGACTTCCAGTACTGTGTTGAAGAAGAGAGGTGATAGTGGACACCCCTGTCTTGATCTTGATCTTAGGGGAAATGCTTTTACTTTTTGCCCACTGAGTATGATGTTGGCGCTAGGTTTCTCGTATGTGGCCTTTATTATGTTGAGGTATGCTCCCTCTGCTCCCACTTTGCTGTGTGTTTTTATCATAAATGGGCGCTGGGTTTTATCAAGTGCTTTTTCCGCACCTATTGATATGATCATGTCCTCTTTGTCTTTCTTTTTGTGTGTGTGATGTATGACGTCTGTTCACTTGCAGATGTTGTACCATCTTTGCATCCCTGCATCAAGCCCACTCGATCATGGTATATGATCTCTTTGATGTATTGCTGGATCCGGTTTGCCAATATTTTGTTGAGGATGTTAGCATCTATGTTCATCAGAGGTGGAAAGAAGTTAGGGACAACTCCCGACAAGCGGGAGAGGAAATAGGAGGGGACACCACAGGGCCCATAAGCTGCTAGGTCCTCCCATCAGAACCCCCACCTCCAGGCATGATCCACAGAAAAGAGCTCATGGCAGGTCCCCGGGGTGGTCGCAGAAGTCAACAACAAGGCCGCCTAAACCAGCTCACCCCAAGATGGAGGAAAAATTGACCAGGGACTGGCCCCAAAGCTCGTTATATGACCATTATTATAAAAACTGACACCACAGGTAGAAGGGGGCCCCCCCAGGGGGACGAACACCAGGACATTTCCGGAACAAACCCTGTAAGATAGAAGACGCCACCCCCGCCCCCACTTAGGCAGAAGGCGGAGCCAGAATTTGACGCCACAAAGTTCAGAAACAACCCACCCCTGGGAACACACAAAATCCCAAGAACTGCCTGACCACCCGCGCAACTCACTCACTCGCGAGCTGGCCCGCATCCACGGGGACGCGTGCTTTCGTCCCTCTCATAGCAGCGCGTCCTAGTCTCTCTGTGTCTACCTGAATAAAACTTGCTTTACCTCTCACGCGGACCCTCACTCGGATTCGGTGTTGAAAACTTGTCCGCATGAGTCAAGAACCTGGAGGTCCTGGGTCCTACCGGGTCAGGGCCAGCCCTCGGCATGGAACTATGGAACTGGTCCAGTGACAGGCTGACGACGTGAGACGCCAAAGCAGGTGTCTTATTCGGCTCGGGCTGCCATAACAAAATACCAGGCTGTGTGGCTTTGACAACAGGCCTCAGACATTTCTTTCTCACAGTTCTGGAGGCTGGGAAGTCCAAGATCAAGGTACCAGTTGATTCAGTTTCTGGTGGGAGCTCTCTTCCTGGCTTGTGAATGGCTGCCTTCTCACTGTGTTTTCACATGGCACATAGTGGGCCGAGAGAGGAGGGTGAGGGCAGCGTGGCGGAGAGGGAGGGGAAGCAGGAGAGGGAGAGGGACAGAGAGGGACAGAGAGGGACAGAGAGAGAGAGAGAGAGAGAGAGAGAGAGAGAGAGAGAGAGAGAGAAACAACACTGGTGTCTCCTCTTCGTATAAGAGCAGCAATCTCACCGGAATAGGGCTCCATCTAAAAATACCATCGTGTCGGGGGGCGGGGGGCGGTTTGGGCTTCAACATTTGAACTGGAAGTGGGGAGGAGACACACAACATTCAGTCCATAACAGCTGGCCTTGTATATTTTCCTGGAATCAATGGCTAAAGACCACAGCTACGAAAAGCATTCTCTTCGAAATATGTCCCGTTCTAAATAAAGAAGACCACCTGTTCGGGACCAGCCGCCGCCTTGCAGAGATTGCTTAGAGACGCCATTTCAAAGCTGGAGGAGTTTCCTTTAGGGAGAAGCCACCCTTCCCTTCCCCGGGGTTCTCCTCGGTTGGGAAGGGGGCAGGGGAAAGCACCTCACGTGCACAGTGGGAGCCTGTGCGGTATTTTCAGAGCACTCAGGCTGAAAGCCCTCCCAGTGCTCTCGGAGCAGTGCCTGCAGAGGGCAAAGCCGCTTGCAGCTGAGAGTCACCTCCCCAAGTAACTGGGTCACCCAAATGTTTGCTTTTTACAGCTACCAAAACTGCCCTCCAAAAGCTTGTGCCAATTTACATGCCTTTAACGGAAATTTCCCAAACTCTCACCAGCAGCGTATACTACAAATGGTTTTCATTTTTGTTGCTATGATAGATGAAATGCAAAAGTTTTGACGTTGCTTAAGTGTGACTGTTTATTTTTTTCTTTACCGAATGGCACGTTTGTGCCCTTTGGCCGACTTCTTAATGGAGTATTTACCGTCCTTCTTAATGACTTGCAAGAGGTTTTATATGTAAAGACTATTGATCATTTCCCGCTCTGGATGTTGCAAATCTTGCTCTCCGCGTATAACTTGCATTTTGTTTGTATTTAAGATGCATGCGACATGCCGCAGTCTCATATTTTTCTGCCATCGACTCTCTGTTCTCGTGTGTTTCTTCCACTACTCAGGTGCTTTGCAAGCCCCTTCCCATTTCAGGAGTGTCATTCACGGTTGCAGAGTTACCCTGGTGGCTAAAGCCCTGGTGCTATCGTGTGATCGAGGCATCAGGACTTGGCCCCACAAGTTACTCTCCCGAGAGCAGCTTTCACGGCCTTATTTCTCAGGGTGTAGATGAGGGGATTTAGCCTTGGGGCCACTGCTGCATATATATAATATAGAGACAATTTTGTATCCATCTCGAGACCATTTGGTCTGCGATGTCACATGAATACACATACACACACACACACACACGTATATGTATATATGTGTATATACATATATATGTTTATTTGTATATATACATTTATATATTTATATATGTATATATTCTCTCTCTCTCTCTCTCTCTCTCTCTCTCTCTCTCTGTCTCACACACACACACACACACACACACACACACACACATTAGTGTCCCAAAGTAAATGGTGAACACGATCAGGTGAGAGCCACATGCGGAAAAGGCGTTATGCCCGGTCTTGGTTGGGCGGATTCTTAAGGCAGCCCTGAGAATGCACAGGTAAGAGATGAGGATGAAAACCAAAGGCACCGGCATTGAAGTGACAGCACACACCATCGTCATAACCTCTAGGAAAACGGTGTTGGAACAGGACAGTTTAAGGAGGGCTGGGCGTTGACGGGAGAAGTGACTGACCGAAGTATGCCCGCAGGCACTGCTGGGGAAGCGCAGAATGGCACCGATGGGGAAGTTAGCAGGAAGGGTGTCACCCATGCAAGCAAAGCCATTAAAATGCATGCTCGAGCAGGCATGACCCGGTTGTGCCCGAGTGGGTCTGAGATAGCCACAAATCGGTCATAAGCCGTAATGGCAAGAGGGAAAACAGCCAGTTCCAAGAAGGCTCGGGTGGTGAGCTGGGCCCAACGAGAAGTGTGAAAGAAAGGTGGCGGGAAAGTTCTGGAGAGGGTTTGCCGTGATCGCTGGTATAGCACCGGCGGAAAAGAGGAGATCCGGTAGAGACACGTTGTGGAGCTGAGAATCGACTCCGACCGGGAAAACGATCGTGCTGTTTCCTGCCCAAGCTACCGTGTAGAGAAGCCTCAGCGCCCAGAAGAGAACGCTCTGGGATGTGGGGCGCTTGGACGGTTCCACAAGAATGAATGCACTCACGTTGGCGTGGCTTCCAATTTCCTGGCAATTCATTTTCTCCATCCTCAGCTCCAGGTGGGGCGAGAAGGCAAATGAATCAGCTCTTTGTCGAGGAGGAAGGCACCGACTATCCCACCGAGCTGGTTAAAGCGCCCCGGTCCTTGACACAAGCTCAGCTCTGACGTTCCCAGCCCCTGAGCCACCAGCAGCTTCGGCGGTCCACCCCCATCCCTGCACCGTCTGCCGGGAAAATAAGAAGGCAGTCCTCTAGCAGAAAGGACCCGGACCCCTGGACATGTGTGAACACTATTTGAGGAAGAGAGGGCAGAGGGTCCGCCAAGCCTCCTGGCCAAGCCTCCCACGAGATTTCCCTTCACACTAAACGAGAACCTGAGCACAGATGGAAACCGGCTGCCTTGTCATTTAAGGGCAGGAGGATGACAGGGTGGTGGCACAGGAGAAGGTCCTCAGGACGATTTTGTTTTACTCACTCAAGTTCTCGTGCCCCTTCTCACCCTGAGGCTGGCACTGAAAGCCCTGCCATGGTTTTCTCCCACCGCCTCAACCAGCAAATTATCACCCATCCGGGGAGAGAAGAGAGGAAGGAGAAAGTGAAGGTCAGGAGGTCAGGATATCCGGGGCGGGGGGAGTCTAAGGACTGCCCCGCTGGCTGCCTCTTTGTTCCTTCCTGATTCTTGTGTACATGTGAACAGGTGGGTGGCGCTGGCAGGCCCGGCCAGCGCCCGTGCGGGCGCCGGCGCCGGCACCGGCACCAGCACCAGCGCTGCTCTGGGCTCTGTTGCAGGTATTTTCTTTGGTTGGCGAGGTCTGGACTGACCGCCCTTGCGCCAGAATGGTGAGATCTGAGATCTCGGTGTGACTACTGGCATGTGCCCGGCTCTCACGCCTGTGCACCTGACTGTGCTCCTAACTACTGTGCTGTGATCTATAATCGGTACATCTGCAGACGTGCACCTCCACTTGGGCGTTTGCTATCACCTTAAATACCACTTGACCGACGTCAAGCTCATTCATGTGCCCTACTCCCCTCTCAGTCAATGCCATGTTCGACTTTGCTGTCATTCAGAGTCCGGCACATGTTAGGTGCTCACCAAACCTGAGACCCCCTTCTTCAACTTACCCTCCATATCCCATCAGTCGAAAAGCCCTGTTAACATGTCCATTTAATCGAATAAGCATTTACAGACACCTGTTGTGGAGCGGGCACTGAGAAGAGCATTCCTTTACAATATCTCTCATATCCCCTCCTTCTTCTTTATTTTGGTGTTTTTAGAGCCCAAGAATTTATTACCGTACACCAAGACTCACTACTAGCCAGCTCCCGGACACAGCCCCTGCCCTCAAGGGGTTCGCCATCTGATGGGAGTGACAGGGAAGGAAACAGGCCATTATAATGTAATGTGACATGTAGTATATTGGGGGAGGTTCAAGGTCCTGCAACAGCAGCCAGGAAGGGTACCTAACCGATTCTGACCAGGGAAGAAGTGACATCTCCGCTGAGGCATGAAGAATGAGTAGGAACTAGCCAGGCAGTTCCTTCTACAGCCAGCCCTCGTCTCTACGAGGAGGGGAGAGAGAAGAAACAAAGGCGAACCCATCAGTCTCTGCTGACGAGCCACGGGACGACAACATCTGGCCATCCCCATCTCGGAGGAGGACGGGTAGACAGCGGCAGGCACCAAAGTGGAAAGAGCTAGCTCGATTCCTAACTAGCTCTTCTCAGTTAGCACAGACAGATGCATGTGGTTAGAGCGGCTCTTCTCTAAGTCAGGTCTGTGGACCGGCCGCATCTCCGGGGCCTTGGTAGAGATGCAGATTCTCAGGTCCCGCCCCAGGCCTGCTGAGTCAGGAACTTTGGGGGCGGAGCCAAGCAATCTAGGGTGAGAGCCCCGCTGGAGGGGGCGCTGTTCCGGTGCCTCTGAGCTCTGAGAACCACTGGCTTCAAGTACAGCTTGCTCATTTCCCGGT
This sequence comes from Mormoops blainvillei, assembly GCA_004026545.1. Taxonomy (NCBI): domain Eukaryota; kingdom Metazoa; phylum Chordata; class Mammalia; order Chiroptera; family Mormoopidae; genus Mormoops; species Mormoops blainvillei. The sequence goes on along the minus strand of PVJD01017616.1, from coordinate 8,529 downwards.
GGCTTTCAACTTTTGCCCTAAAGCAGCAGTGAGAGGGGAAAGAGACAGAGACGGCTTCTCAGATGTTTAATAGTCGTAGGGTCCCAACGTGGGGACGGGAGAAAAGAGTATTAGCCCTGGTCCTAGAGAAGCCAACCTGTCCCCCCGCCCCCCGGGCCTCTTCTGTACCCAGGACTTCCGACAGCCAGGTCTGGTCAAGGACACGAGCCCTCCTTGCTGTTCCCCAGGGCTCGTAAGCCACATACATCTCTGTCACCTGACTCCAGCTTTTCGCATTGCTCACTTTCACTTCCCACATGCAGGCTTTCCTGTGTTCCTGGCATTGGATCCTAAGCGAAGCGAGAGGTCCCGGAGGCAGTTTCCGTCTTTGCCGCTAGTCCGCAGCAGCGAGGAGTTGGCAGTGGAGGTGGGGAAGCAAACTGGCTTTCCTGTGAGGCACTCCGGAATAGACTGCCGTGTCCATTTGCTGTGCTCCAGCCTCAGAGCAGACGAACGAGGGGGCTGGAGGACGGGCCCAAGGTTCTCTCTACTCCCTCGGTGGACTTCAAGTAGTTTTGCTCACTTCCTTCTAGAAGAGTTTTGTGAGACCGTCACGTGCGCACGCACGTGCGCGTGCACGCACACACATTTTTAAACTCGTATTCGAAGCTTTTCGTAAGTTTCAATAGTTGCAAAGACATGATTTCTGGCTTAGTGTAGGAAGCGGCAGTTTTAAACCACCGCTGCCCGCACTTTCCTTGAGAAAGCTTCATTTTCCCTCAGCGGTGTGCGCACGTGGCTTTGAAGAACAGCCACCAAGACCTCGCAGCCCTTCAAAAGCCACTGGTGGGCCTTGCTCGACACAGCCAGCTCCTGGGGAGGAGGCTGCTGCCATGTCTTAAGGCACAGAACAGGCCAGTCATTTGGGAAGGCGGTGGCTTCTTGTTGCCCCCCAGGGCCAACCCTGGCCTTTTGCAGCTGTGCTTGGGTGAGCACACTGAGCCTTCTGTCGTGGGGACTCCATCTGGAGGGCTAAGGGAAGCGGTCCCTTCGCACTCGAAAGTATCCTGTATCATCCAGACATTGGCCACACCTACGCCAGCGGGCTGTTCAGTGAGAACGCCACGGGGGGGGGGGCGTGCGTTTCTAAAAAACGGCATTCCAGCCACCACCTCCCTCCCCGGGCCTAGGATGGAGTCATGGCTAAACCGCGTCCGTGAGAGGGGCTGAGCAGCGGGCTCAGATCAGCCGGGCTTCTCTGTAGCCAGGCCTCCTTGACTGAAGGAGCCCCAGTGCTCAGTGATGGTGGTGGAGAAAATGAAAAAAGAGAGCCCCTTCCTGCTCTCACTTTGGGCCAAGCTCCGTTCTCTCGAGATTAAATCTGCCTTGGGATGAACCTCACGATGTTTTGGTCACCCTTCCCTCGGCAAATCGTAACACGTTTGCCTGGTTTCAACCATGACGTCTTCACGTACCTAAAGACGCGGGCTTCTGTTTGAGCTGGAGGGTGGAAAGGACTTCGGTCTCTGCGCAGCGAGCGCTTTCCATCCGACAGAGGCCAGCAGGCCCAATGGCTAGTGACTGGAAGAGCTCGGTAGGAAGGCATTAAAATAGAATCGCCTTAAGGACCTAAGGGCTGTGCATATCGATAGTCAATGACCTATTTCCTGGGAGGCTTGACAGGTAATTCCCTGGGGCTTCTGAAGAGCAGGCAGCGTGAATGAACATGTGAGCAGAGATGAGTCGTTCTTCTTCCCCAGGGGCGTAGGCGAATTTCACTTTTCCCATTACTATCGACATTTCCTGTCTAGTTGGTCCCCAGGTTCTGAGGTCCACGTGGGGCAGGTGCAAAGAACATCCCTCTAGGCACAAGCTCGCCAAGGCCTTCGGAGTCCTCTGAATCTCAGTTACCCTACAGCCTCTGGCTTCTACCCCAACGCCCACAGCTGAGGACTGCGGTGAAGTCAGGACAGGCAATAAGAAAGTCGGTCCTCTTGCTAGGGACACACAAAGGCCGACGACCCCCGGCACATCTTCAGCAAGACTAACACTCCAGTGAGAGACAGACAGGCAGGCAGAGACAGAGAGAGACAGAGACAGAGACAGGGAAAGACAGAGAGACATCCCAGAGTCACGGGGTTCACCGTGTAACTCAGGAAAGTAACCCCAACTTTCCAATGCACAGTCAGGTTGGGGAGGGCGAGGGCTTACCTGGGGGCGGCCTCTGTTGGCCTCCTAAACCGGAGAGAGAGTCTTGGGAAATAGACAACGACCTCGGCAAGGAAAACCTCAGGGAAAATGATCAGCGCTGCATGCCAGACACATTACTGAAGCTGTGAGTAGCCTCTGTGGGCAGCCACAATGATAAACGTGGTCCTGGTGGAGCACACGGATGGACCCTCGGAGCCAAAGAGTGACGACGAATAACAAGTTCCCGCGGCGCCCTCACAGCCCAACACGTGGGGCTGCCGCACTCCTCGTCCAAAGCTGCATTTCAGGCCCTTTCGGGAATGAGTGACTCTTGTCCCGACACCAGAACTACTCGGCCGACAGCCAGCATTTACTAGGCATCTCCCCCTGTTCCAGCGCCTATGCCGGAGCTTACACACTAACAGGGGAGCAGACACAGGCGCTTGAAGTAGACGAGAATGGAGCATTAGTGTGCTTAGAATGGAAACCGAGGGCAGGGCTTGACGGAGGGGTAGGCTCGCGCCGGAGCCCCAAGCTCAACTCCACCCCTTCCTGGCTGTGTGATTTGAGGTGAGCTGTGACACTGGATCTCAGCTTTAGACTCCCCGCTTTGACATGGCACAAATAGCAGTTATCTCACTTAGCTGTTTGGAGGAATAACTGAGAGAACGCATGTGGCACCAGTCTGTAAACACAGGTGTTCAGTCGGGACACAGCCCAGCATCGCCCCGCCTACGCCAGCAGGGCATCGACATCAGAACACAATGGCCTCACAGCAGCGCCAACGGGTTGAGCATCGGCCGTCTAGGCCAGTAAAGCCCCTTTGCCTCTTGCCCGGTGGAGGCGCAGACCGGCCTCAGGGGTGTTCCCCGTGGGTGTTGAATGTTCGACTTGATCCCGAGGGGCAGAGGGGTGGCTGAGTGTAAAGCCACCCTGGACGGACAGCCCTGTGGTCGGGAGCCAGAAACGATGCCGTGGTTGCCGGGGACCAGACACGATGATGCTGATGTACCACCCAGGAGTTCTCCCCCGGGATCAGTGTTCTTGGAGGCACGGCGGCGACAGGGCAGCACGGATGAAAACAGTGTTCCCGCTGAAGCTGAGAGAGGACATGCTGAAAGGCAGGTGATGGTGCAGAGCCAGCGGTTAGGGGAGCGGGCACTCCAAGGGTTTTAAATACTTGCACTTTAATAGATCGCCTCAAGAGAAACCGAGACGACCAACTGCAGGTCAGATCTGGCACCGTTAAATCTTTGTGCTGGTTTGGACGTTTTTCTTCATGTGGACCTGAAGGCAAGGCTGCCAACGAATGGCTGGGAAATGCATCCGTAAGTATTCACAAAGCTAGTATAGCGTTAATGCTGATCGGTATCGCCACACAGAGAGGACGGGCAGGGGCGAGCCCGTGTGTGCGCGTGGTAGGTGCAAGGGAGCGTGTCGAGACAGGGTTAGGGCCTTCACTTCTGGAGTGGGAAATCAACAGATAATGCTAAAACTGAAGAATGAGTAAAAAAGTCAAAAACGGATGTCCCCTCTTCAGTGAGGCCTACCAGCATCCCTGTGTCAACCTGCCCCCCTAAGGCCCACCTCGCAGGTTCCGCGACCCCCTTCGCCCTGCCCGACCGCTTTTCACAGCATGCATCAACTTCTAACACCACGTCACCTACGTACTGGTGCTGTGCTTCGTCCCTTTCTTCTCCACTGGCGTGACAACTGTGCAGGAGCAGGCCCGTGAGCCCCTTCGGTTCCCTGCTCGATCCCGGGCACCAAAACCAGGGGCTGGCATGTGGCAGGTGCTCGGGAAGCATTTGTTGAATTGCTGCATTTAAAAAAGCGGTAAAACTCTACTGAAGGACATCGGAGAAGGCTTGATTCAGTGTATAGAGTTCTATGCCACTTTTAGTCTAAAAATACGACACAACGGATACCAGTTGTTGCTAATTTAATCGATAAACTCATGACAGCCTCAATGAAATTACCAACACAATGACACTAACGTCCAGATGGAAAAATACATATGGAGGATAGGCAGGAAAACACTGCCAGAGATATGCAGTCGGGTGGAATAAGTCCTAGGAAATAGGAATTACATAGTAACTAAATAAATAAGAAGGCCGATCAACGAAACGGAATGGAGAGTCCAGGAAAGATTTTAAAACCCATATGGGAATTTAGTACACGATAAAGGAGAAGTTTAATGAATGAGAAGGGCAACGTTCAATAAGTGGCATTTGAAATTAATCGTTTCTCCTCTTTCTTAAATTTATTGAGGTGACATCGGTCGACAAGGTTACGTACGTTTCAGGCGTGCATTGCTGCGACACACGATCTGCATATTGCATTGTGTGCCCGCCACCCGAAATCAAATCGTCTCTACCACCATTTATTTGAGCCCCTTTACCCTTTACCGCGCCCCCTAACCCCCGTCCCTCTGGTAGCCACCACACTGTTGTCCGTGTCTACGCGTTTTTGTTTCTTTGTTTTTCCTGTCTGCTCCTTTGTTGCTTTCAGTTTTATGTCCCACATGTGAATGAACTCATTTTACTGAAAACATTTTAAATTTATGGGGGTGACATCGGCTAACAATATGCGTCTCGAGCGTACAATTCTGTAACACGCCATCTGCGTACAGCAGTGTGTGCTCGCCACCCGGAGCCCAGCCTCCTTCCGTCACCACACGTTTGACCCCCATTACCCTCTTTGTCCTCTTCCCACCACCCTCCCCCTCTGGCAAGCACCGTACTGTTGTCTGCGTCTGCGAGTGTGTTTAGTCACTTGTTGCTTTCTGTTTTATATCCCGAGTATGAGCGAAATCGTATGGCTTTTGCCCTTTTCCATCCGACTTCCTTCGCTTCGCATGCTATTCTCGAGACCCACCCACGTCGTCGTCGCAAGTGGCAACGTTTCATCCTTCCGTCTGGCTGAGTGCTATTCCGTTGCATAAATGTACCGCGTCTTTACCCAATCATCCATCGAAGGACACTTGGAAGGGCACGAAGGAGGCTGTTTCCATGGCTACCGTGAAAAATGCTGCAGTGCACGCGAGGGTACATAAATCTTTGCGAATAAATGGCTCCGAGTTAGTCAGGTAGGTACCCAGAGGAGGGACCGCTGGGTCCTATGGTAGCTCTATTGGTTTTTTCGAGGAACCTCTCTACTGCCTTGCATAGTGGCTGTACCACTTTACACTCCCACCGGCAGTGAATGAGGGCTGGCCCCCTCTTCTCCACATCCTCTCCAACACTGACCGCTTCTTGACTTACTGACAGTGGCCATTCGAAAGGTGTGGGGTGGTGTCTCATTGTGGGTTCGATTTGCACTTCTCTTACAGCCGGTGAAGTTGAGCATCTTTTCATCTATCCGTTGGCCATTTGACGTCTTTTGGGGAAGAGTGTCTACTCAGGTCCTCTGCCCTTTTTTTTTTTTTTTTTTTTTTTTTTTTTCCTACTGGATTGGTTGTGCTTTGTGGTTGAGTCGTATGAGTTCTTTATATATTTTAGATATTTAGCTCCCTGTCGGAGGTATTGCCGGCAAATATCTTCTCCCATTCGGGCGGGTTCCCTTTTTGGTCGTGCTGATGGTTCCTTTTGCTGTGCAGAAGCTTTTTAGTTTGATGTGGTCCCACTCATTTTGTTTTTGCTTTTTACTTCCCTGGCCTTTGGGGTCAAGTTCACAAAAGCCGCTCTGAGGCCAAGGTCCCCAAGCTTGGTAGCTATGTTTTCCTCCATGTATTTTACCGTTTAAGGTGTCACATGTAAACCTTTAATGCATTTCAAGTTCATTTGTGTGTGTGCTGTTAAAGAGCAGCCTAGCTTCCTTCTTTTGCGAGTGGCTTTCCAATTGTCCCGACCCCAATAAACGGCACTTTGGACAATTGTCTACGCACGCACGCGCACGCGAAGGTGGGTCCCTAGCTCATTCCTTACGTCGAGATAAATCCCAGGTGGATCGAAGAGTAAAGTCAGGACAATGAAACACTAAAACTACTGGAGAAACGCACAGGCGGATAGCTTACCTTCCGAGAGTGCCCACAATAAGTTGAGCTCAGAAACCCCAGGGGAGAAGAACAATAAAGTGGCTACGTAAAATTTAAAAGGTACGTGTAGCCAAAGACAAGCGGGAGAACACTCATCTCAATTTGAGGGCGCTGATTTCGTTAAGAGCGATTTTTTTTTTTTTTTTAAAGACAAGGCAAACTGCCCGATATAAAAATAGGCTACGGATGTAGGAAGGTGAACATGGAGGTCATAAGAAAAGGAATACACAGGCAAATAACCAAAGAAAACACCTTGTCCTCAGCCACGCTAAGAATTGTCTTTAAGGCAAATTAAAACACAGAGATGTCTTTGCCCATCAGACTGGCGAAATCTTGAACAATTTGCATCCGTTTGAGTGGGGCTAGAATCACTGATACATGCAGCTGAGGGCGGTGTATGTTGGAGCAGCGTCTCTGCAGGGCACGTTGGCGGCATTGTGCCAATCTCGAATGAGCACACCAAGCTCAACAGGGGGCAGGCGGAGAAGGTCCGCGTGGCCAGGGGAGACAGTGCTGAAGGGAAGAAAAAGACAGGCAAGCGTCCTGGGCTGCTATTTCTGTGTCTCAGTGGAAGGGCTTCCTGTTGGCCTCGCCCAGTGCACCGCAGAGAGAAGAAGTCAAAGGCTGTGGAAGAAGAAGTCAAAGGCTGTGGAACAGCCCGAGCGGCAGGGAACCTGAAGATGCTTTAGAATCTCTCCCGAGCCTGTGCTCAGAGCCTGTCCTGTTTGGAAATCCTTTCCTGGAGAGAGATGCTCAGGTCCGGGACACGCAGCCCTTCAAGCTCAAGGCCCTGTGGGCACCCTTCAGGCTCTCTCTTGACTCATTCCTTGAGCGAATGTGGCGCCCGATTGCAGACTCCCGGGCTAGCCACTAGGCGGAGACAGAGGAATGCTCAATAAATGCGCCTTCCAGACTCGAGAGCGCAGGGTCTGGAGAGGAACCGTGGGAAGAGGAAGCGGAAAAGAGAGATATCGTCCGTTTCGCCGGTCGGCCTTGAGTAGGTAACGCCCTCCCTCTTGGGCTGCTTTTCCATGCCACGACCCCGCGCTTCTCCTGTCTCCTTAAGGTGGCCTGGGAGGTGTGGTGGTGATGAGGCAGTTTTCACCCCTAGGTGACACCACAGGCGAGGGTGAAGCCGCAAGGCAGACAGACCTGGGTCTTCACTGACTGCTGCGCCTTGACATCAGTGTCTCGCACGCGAGCTTATGCTTCGCGTAGGCTGCCCGACATCCACATTCCCAACATCTCCTCCTACCATTCCCATTGGCCGCCTCCCCTGGCCCCTTAGTGGACCTTCGAGACAGACAGAGAATCCTGAGGTTGTTTCGTAGCAGGAGGGTTTCAAGTCGTCCCAAACCTGAACTGTCACCTGTAAATTTGGGAGCTCTTGGTAGTCCTGTTTGCCACCATTGAGGAGCTGAATCGCCCATAAGGGGGGGCCGCCCCAGGGCTGCGGCCATGTGGTTTTTGTTTCCTTGCCACAACGTGCAACGCGTAGCTCCGCAAACAAGTGCAGGAGACCAGTTGACATTTTGGGGGTGTCCCCAAGCTGACACGGTCGTCCACGTGCGTCTGGCGCGCAGGCCACCCGTCCCCACATGGAATTAGATGTCCAGCTCAGGAATGCCCCCACATATGCCTCTTCCCCAAGGCCCGTTTCTTCAGTGTCCTGGCCGTCTCGCCAATCGTCAGGACCACGCAGGCCCAGGGACCGATCCCAGGACCAAAAATCTGCGTCGGTATTCGGAGGGCAGGCAGAGACCAAAGAAAGAGGCCGGCCGCTCCGCTACGGTAACTGAGTTTACTGAGGGAAACTTACGCACGAGGCGCCTTTTGGGCGGCCGCAAGGCACAGTGAAGCCCCGCACCCTGACAGGTGGCGAAAGATTATGTAAGGTAAAGGGGCTATGGGATAGTCGCTGATGCTAGTACGGGAACGCTACCAGATACGGAAATTGCATGCTTGACCAGGTCAGGACAATGGGCTGCTCCAGGAAGCAGCACACGGTGGGAGGTAGGGGAAGGGTGCAGGTTTATGTCACCATGCTGCAGAGGGGGTTTGCAGGAACCAACGGCGTTACGGAACAGCCTCTCCTCCGAAGCGAGGGAGGTGAGGCTGGAGCCCAAGATGATGGCAGCACAGAGGTTCTCTCACTATCTTAGCGTGGCAGCCAGTCGGTAGCTTGGGCACACTGCCCCTCAGGAAGCCACTCCGTGGCCACGGCCAGCCCTTTCCCCGGCACGGTCAAATGCCGTCAGTGTCGGGCGGGAATAAAGACTCCGATGGACTTCTTCGTAGAAGGCTGGGCTCCCAGAGGTGCTGGC
>PVJD01017615.1:0-16976 GCA_004026545.1 Mormoops blainvillei | reverse complement strand
CAGCACAGCTAACTGAAGCGTCTCCACCTCGGGATGGTGTGAGGGGACATGGGGCCACGCGATGAGGGGCGTATGGGGGACGCTGTGCAGCTAGAGGATCCGGGGCCCGCGCTGGGTGGGGCGGGGTGAGCTGGGGGTGTCATCCCAAACTTGTCCGTTGTTTCTGCCTGGAATTTTCCATTTAATATTTTCAGACCGGCCCTGACCTGTGCCCCTAGGTTGGCTGGAGCGTTGCCCTGTACACTGAACAGGGGCACATTCTACTCCCAGTCAGGGCACGTGCTTAGGTCGCGGGTTGGATCCCCGGTGGGGGCGTGTATGGGAGGTGGGCGATCCGCGTCTCCCTCTCACATCGGTGTTTCTCTTTCACGCGCGCCGTCTCTCTCTCTTCCTCACTCTCTAAAAACAATGCAAAAATGTCCTTGGGTGAGGACACCGGTATCTATACGTATATATTGATGTAGATACACAAATACATTCATATTGAAGTTGACCACAGGTAACTGAAACCAGGGAAAGCAACACCCCAGACAAGGGGGGACCACCGTACAAGTACATCCCAAATTCGCATGACATATTTCTACTAAGCCATTGTTTGCTGGTTATCTGACATTCAGTGCCACGGGGTGGCTGGCAGCTGCCCTGGCGATGCCCCGGAGTGCAGCACCCAGAGCACCATTCGCCGTGTCCAGAGCTGCAGCCTAGAGGGGACAACCAAGGACGTGGGGAGATCCGGCAACCCGATACAGGGGGCGCAGAGGGGGGCGGCCTCCCACCCCCCGCCCCGGTCCCTCTCCTCGGGGGGCAGCTGGGCCCCCCGAGGCGGCTCTGGTCCCAGACTCAGTGGGGGTTCGCGGAAGCAAAGCCAGGGTACCAGCCCTGGCCTGTTCATCGCTCCGCGGAGATTCTGCCATGGACTCGGGCCGCTTCCTTGCCTTTGGGGCCCCAGTTGCTGGGCCACCTGTGAGACTGCAGTGACCCCTGTCATTTAGACAGACCGGGAAGACCCTCGCCCTGCACCTACTCCCACCCCACCCAGCCCACCCTAGGCTGCTCCCAGGGCTGAGGCCTCTTACGAGTCACAGCAAGGTCAGCTGGGAAGTGCGGGAGCACAGCTGCTGGACCTGGGGGTGCGGGAAGTAGGGGGGTGCTGACCTCCTGGCCACCGCACACCCTGGGCTGCCCCCTCTCAGAGTTCAAAGGGAAACTGGCCTGCAGCTGCCTCCCTAGGGCTGAGAGCCCAGGGGACCTCCTATCTCCAGACCCAAAGTCAGGCCTGAGCCCTGCCCAGGTGTCCTGCCACGGAAGGCGCCCCAGCCCCTGACCAAAGCAGCAGGGGCCTGAGGCCACCCCGCCCTGGTGTCCGCTTCTGTGTCCCTGCTTGGAACTCTAAGACTGGCACCAGGAGAGCCCACGGCGGCTGGCCTGTGGGCTCCCTCTGAGGCCCCTTGCATCAGGCCTCTTGGGCAACATGGCGACTCCGAACCTCAGCACCTGAAACCACAGACATCCCTTCTCTCACCGGTCCTGAGGGTCAGGGTGAGGGAGCCTTTTCCTCAGGTCCCCCCACGACACGTAGGCTGGCTGCCGTCCAAGCAGAAGGCTCAACCGGTGCAGGAAGGTCACGCCCAGGCTCGCTCCTGTCCCTGGCCATGGGGGTCCCTCTGCCGGGCGGCCTCAGACGTGGCAGTGTCCTACCCCAGAGCGAGCAATCTGGCGGAGAGAGAGCCCCAGACAGAAACCACGTTTGTAAAAACCCGACTCTAGAGGTCGCGTCCCATCTCTTTGGCTGCATTCTGTTCAGTCAGGCCCTCTCACGCTCAAGGCAGGAGGGTCACACGGGTGTGAACACAGCACAAGGGTGGCGACACTGGGGACCGTCCTAGGGGCTGCTCCCCACACCTCCCTAGGAATTTAAGAGGCAAGCAGGGGATACTGGGACAGAGAAGGGGCCAGTGTTCAAACCCTTTCATAGATGAGGAACATACCCTCTCTAGAGACGAGGAGGGCTGTCTACCCGCCAAAGCGACTAGGGTAGGGTGCGGAGGCCGCCTGCGGGGAGGTCCTTGGAATCTCGCCCGGCTCCGTCTCTACCGGCCTCTCCTCGCGCCTCCTTTCTCCGCCCTTTCCCCTCCTTTCCCTTGCTCCTCTCTCTTCCTTCCTTGCTTCCTTCTCCTCCTTTTTAAAATTAAGTTATCGCACAATGTTCTGTTAGTTCCAGGTGTACCACACGGTCGTTCCACCCTTACGTCCCTCACAGTGTGATCACCCCGGTAGGTCTCATGCGCGTGCGTCACCAGGCCAAATTAGGGCACTGTCGCTGACCACTGGCTGGGTGTTGCACAGTACAGCCTCGTGCCTTAATTTAGTTTCTAGCCGGAGGCTAGAAAGTAACCCCTGGCAATCGTCAGTGTGTTCTCTGTGCCTATAGATCTGTTTCTGTTTTGTTTTGTTTATTCAGTTGTTTTGTTTTTTTATATTCCACATATAATTGAAATCACATGGTATTTCCTTTTCTCTGTCTGATTTATTTCCTGGAATATAACACCCTCTCGGTCCATCCGCGCTGTTGCCGTGGTGAGATCTCATCCTTTTCATGGCTGAGTGACCGTCCATGTGTGTGCACCCCTTCTTTGTCACCCATTCACCTAGAGACGACACCGAGGTTGCTTCTGCGTCTTGGCTCGTGTGAATAAGGCTGCAATAAACAAGGGGCTGTGTATATCTTTTCAAATTCGTGTTTTCGGTTTCTTCGGATAGACACCTGGAAGCGGGATCGCTGGGTCACACGCTGCCCGTGACGGAGACGGTCACAGGGTTGTAAAGAGCGGCCCAGGGACTAGAGCCACTCACCTTGTGATAACTATGGGTCGTGTCAGGTGAGCGTTAGATTTATCGGGGTGACCACTTTGTAAGAGATATAAATGTCTAATCACTGTGTTGGATACCCAAAACTAATATACTGTTGTATGTTGACAATAATTTCAAAACAAATTTTAAAGAAATGGAACTAATCTCCGCCTCCTCTTTATTCAGCCCTTCCTGGTCCTCCTTCCTCTCTTCACCCACCGTCCTCTCCTCTCCTTCCCTCCCTTAACCAGCAGCCGCCCCGCCTCCAGGAGAGGCTGCTCTTGCCTCAGCCCCACCTGGAAGGAACCTTGGACCTGGAAGAGAGGGGCTACAGCCAGCCAGGCAGGGCCGCAGGGGGGCTGCCCGACGGAGAAGGGCCCGTCTGCAGAAAGGCTCCCCTGTCCGGGTGGAGATGGCTGCAAAAGCGGGTGGCAGGCCAGGTGCAGAGGTGGGGTGAGCAGGGGCGGGTGTGGGAGAGAGAGGGGCCAGGAGGTCCGTGGGGCTCCAACCTGGGGCCTCTTTTCCTGTGGTGGGTGGGGGGGACGTTACTCCATTTCTATGGGGTCCAAGGCGAGTGCCCTGCAGATGGACAAGGAGTGAGTGGGCAGGACAGCGTGTCTAGTGGCACAGAACTGCTGTGTCCGAGGGTCTGCACGTGTCACATCAGCATCGTTCTGCCAGAACCCCTCCCCCAGGTGCAGTCCGGAGCACGGCCAAGGCCACGGGCCCCCGGGGCCCACTCCCCACACCAGCGTTAGCCCTGGGTGTCGGGCTGCTGTCACAAGCTAAAAGCTCTCCCAAGTCTTGTTTCACTTTGTAATGTACATTTCCCCGGCTGAGCAACTCCTTGATATTTTTTGCCATTTTTACTCCTGTGAATTGCGTATCAGAGCCTGTAACCGTTTTTGTTCTGAGAGCGATTTCTAATTAATTCGCAGGCACCTTCTGCTTGTTAAGGGTGTACTGCGCCTTCATCTACGGGAAAGGCGGCGGACGAGCCCTTGGTCTGCCATTTACCGGTGGATCGGGGCCGGCAGGTGAGGTGTCCGGCCCCCAGAAGTTTCTGCTTTTCCTCCGCGGAGCCCGAGCTTGGCGTCTTGCTCAGGCGGGCGCTCCTCTCCCCGCCTCTCCCTCTCTTGGGGTGCTCCAGGGATTTGTAACATCTTCAGTGCCCTGGGGACATTTCTGTGGTGTGAAGTAGGGGCTGACTTCCGTAGGAGGGCTCTGCCTGCTGGGTCACCGCTGCTCCCCCGCCCCTCCTCCCGCTGACCTGAGCGCTGGGTCCTCGCTGAGCTGAGCCCCAAGAAGAGGTCGATGCTCAAGACGAAGGTGGGTCTCTAGCCATCCTCAGGCACTGGCCCCTCAGTGAGGGCCAGAAGTCTCCTCGGGAACCCTGCACCCCAGCCCCAATCGCCCGGGTCTGTGCCCCTCCCCAGCAGGAGCCGCATGCCTGTCTGCACCACGCACAGTCTTTAAGTTCACAACAGCTTCAGCGCAGTTTCGAGTGCATCCCCTCCTCGCAGAGTCACCTGGCTCTCTGGGGTGGACGTCCAGGGCCGCCGTGACCCGCTTCTCCCCACCCCGGGCAGAACCCTCGTCTTCGACAAGGTTGGAAGAAAGTGGGTCACCCTGCTCAGTCGTGGGGGCTCCTGGGGACCCTCAGCTGGGCCCCGCTCACGGGGTGGCTGTGGGTTACTCTCACCTGCAGGTGTGACAGCCTCTGAGCATCCCTGCGTCTCTGGGCAGCTGGAGAGACGCCGGGGGGCTGTGAGGGCCCAGCCAGCCTCTTCCTGAGCCTCTGCCGAGGGCGGTCCGCTCCTCCAGCTGCCCTCTTCCCTCGTGGCCGGCGCAGACAGGACAGAGAGAGGCCGTAGTCACGGCGGGGAGCTTGCGGATGCTTCTGGGGGCCAAGTCCCAGGCCAGCTCTCTGCTTCACTGTCACCTGTGCACACCACTGCCTCGCAGGGTGGACTCCGCCACCCCTGCTTTAGAGGGGAGGACAGAGGCTCGGAGAGGGTAAGTAGCCCCCACAGAGACACCCAGCGTGCAGGGAAATGGACGTCACCTGAGGCGGCGTGGAGGCGGCCGAGCTGGAGGAAACGGCGGAGCGCCCGGTGGGACTGGCAGACCGTGGGCATTCGAGCAGCCGCACTGCCCTCGCCCCCCCTTCCCTCCCTCCTTCCCTCTGTTTCTTCCTCTTGCCCAGCGGACTTCCCCGCCACCTGAAATGGTGAAGGCAGGCCCACTCCCGCCTCGAGGCGGGACCTCAGCACCCGAACGGCGAGTGCCATTCATCTGGGGACTTGCTCCATGAATGTCCCCCTGTGCAGCAGCGTTTTAGCCAGGGACCCCTTATCTCCCCTTATCTAACTGGAAGTTCACCCTGGCCCTGGAGTTTTCATGGTGGGGCAGCTCTCAGGAGGCAGGAAACCCAGGGGGGTCCCTGGAGGAGAGGTCTTGAGTCCGATTGTCAAGGATTTGAGCTATGGGCACTGAGCTAGGGGCGGGGGCGGGGGTGGGGGTGGGCAGGGAGTTGCCCTGCCCCCCTGGGCGCAGAGGCACAGAGCATAACATTTCAAAGCTTGTCGAACAGAACGCAAGAAAGTGCACAGCATGATGTATGAGTTCATGTACAAAATGCAATAACCAGTAAAAAAAGAAGTGCAGAAATGGGGATCCTGGCCGCCCCTGGGGCCGCGGGCTCCTGGCCCCGGGCAGGTGAGCGGGGAGTCTTCGGGGGCGCTGGCGAGATTGTGTTTCTTTATTTGGGGGAGGCCGGCGGAAGGGGCGTGCCTCTTACGTTCTGAAGACACAATATTGTCCCTGTGATCTGTGGACTTTTCTGCCTGTGTATTATCCTCCAATAAAAAGTTAAAATTTGTCGAAATGCCAGTGCGGGGGACGGGAGAGTTTGGACATTACTCTGGCGCAGTGGCCCGACCCAGGAGACCCCGGAGGGGTGGCAATTCGTGACCAGAGCTGTGTTTCTGGATGATGGATCTGGCAGTGCGTGCGCCATGGATTAGTGGGCAGCGTGGGGGGAAGACCGGCCATTGCTCATAGACAGTCGCGAGCCCAGGTGAGAGTAATTCACAGCCACCCCGGGGAGGAGACGCCGTGCGCGGGCTGTCTGAGGCTTCATTAAATACCAGAAAGAGAAATGAAGCAATTTCACAGCCCTGGTCGCGCCTTCTCCCAGGAGGTGAGGTCAAAGGCTACGCGAGTGAAGGCCGGTAGCAATACGATTAATTCCCCTGGATAGAGCCTTAATCTAACACATAACAGCAGATTCTTGTTTTTCCATTAAAAACAATACCTCAGCCCCCACGTCAGCTGCCAGGGCCTTAATGAGATCCCTTTCCCACCCGGGAGGCTGAATTGGACCTTTGTTCCTCACAGCGCGGGGTTTGGAAGATTGCTAGCTTGGCGGTAGGGCCAGTGGGGCTGTTCGCATGGATGGGGTGGGGGGGCACGGGGCTGGAGGTGACATAAACCGCGCACAGTTCTCGCGACCTCAGCTGAACTGCGAGTTGGCCTAACTTCTTGGAAGAAGCGCGGGGAGGTTGGCTGGGGCCAGGCCTGGGCATGAGGTGGGGCAGAAAGAGCCCTGGGCTGGGAGGTCAGAGGCCTGGGGCCCGTCTGGTCCCCACTGTGTCGCTAGCTTGCTGAGTGACCCTGGGCAAGGCTTGTCCCTCTCTGGCTCTGTCTATTCCCACGGCAGCTGGGACAGTTGGCCTCTTGGGAAGGTCAGTCACCCATGGAATCGGGTCCCCGTGTGTGGAGAATGGAGGGTGACAGGCGGGTTGCCCAACTCTGGGTGAGAGCAGGTGGGGGCGCCTCCCTGGCACTTGGAGGCAGCCGAGGACACTTAACGGTGTTGCATAGGAAATGCTCTGGAGGCTTTGCTCCTGCAATATGGTAGAGGAGAGACCTCTTCAACTGGGACCCCAGCAGAGAGTGACTTGCCACCAAAGGAAGAGACGTGAATGCTGCCTGCCTGCCAGGACAGGGTGACAGCCCATCCTGGTCTGCCCACCCGCCCGTTGCTGGTGTCAGCTCTGAAGGCCCAGCCTCCCAGAAAGCCCTCCTCCCTGGTCACACTGGGGTGGTGGTCCCCCTCCTCGCAGCCCTTGATACAAGCTTGGCACTCAGCACGAACCGAGAACAAGTGCACCTGCAGGCTGAGGACTTCATGTAAAACCACCTGTGGTCCCTCAGGGCCTGGGGGTCTCACCCAGAGCACAGCCGGCCCCTCGATGGTCCTGCCTGCGGCCTCCCTGCCGATCTGGTCCTCGGGGAGGGTGACTGGACATTGCCATCAGAATCCAGTCCAAGCTGGATTGGGGAACAGACGAGAACTGTCCCCTAAACTCTACCTGTGGTTGGGGTGTTTTCTGTGGATCAGATCAAACCCTCGCGTGGTCTCTGGAGATCTAGAGGATCCGGGGAGGGGCTGCCCGGCCGCGCGGTCCCACCCGATTCCTGCAGCCAGCCTTCCGGGGCCAGCGGGGCCAAGCCAGGTGAGTGACACCGCCCCTTGCCCCGCCCAGGACCTTGGCTCAGCGGGCTTGATTCTGGCTGGACGTGTGCCAGTCACAACCTCACCAGTTGAGGCCTCAGGGCCTGGCCCACCTCCCAGGGCTCCTCAAGCCCCAGCTGCCTCTGCTGCCAACAGGGAGGAAGGCCATGGTCATCGGGCGGCCCCCCCGCCAGGCCACAGGATCTCGGACCTAAGAAATCCCCTTACAGAGAGTGTTATGGTAGCTTCTTGCCCGGTCATAATATCTGGGACTGGAAGTCTCACCTCTGTTAACGAGGTGTCCCTGGAGAGGTGTCCAGGACAGGCCTGGATGCTGGATGGGCAGACACGGCTCCCAGATGGACTCCACGCCGGGTGGCGCACATCCAAGGGGGCCACCCCCGTGCACCGCCCAGCCGACGGGGAGGTGCCTAAGGAAACCGTGACCAGCGGTGACCTGGGAAGTCGAGAGAAGGGGGTGAAAACCTTTGTCACTGAGAAAATATGTGTATGCTTATTAGAACAACATTTTTCAGGCTCTTGTAAAATAAACATCTTGGGTCGAATGTGACTACAAGTACCACATTTACAAAGAGGCAAGGAAGGTATGAAATTGTGGTTGGGAGCTGGCGAGGATGAAAAATTACAGCGGGATTAGCTTCTTGTGCTGGAAATTGGAAAATTCAGAGACGTGTGGCACCACCGCGGAGGCCCAACTTCGAAACGAAATTTATTATTTCTGCAAAATCTGGAAACAGCATCTTCAGGGATGACAAATACAGAGAAAACATGATTTCAGCCTCGATATTTGGTCTCCTCGCAGACGGTTTTCATTAAAAAGGGCTTTATAAAAATGATAAAAATGTTACGGTTTGCTAAATTAAGTCCGAAACAGCTTTACGTAATAATCCAGTGCATTTTAATCATTTTTTTTTTTTGAAAGCCTGACATATTGGAAAGAACGTCAATGTTGGGCACCGGGAAAATAGAGGAAAGAAAAAAGAAACACTCCTCTCGTCCTGGGTTGCTTTATGCATTTCTTCACTGATGTTTGTCCTTCTCAGTCCACTTGTCACCAGATGAGGAAGTGTCTGCGACCCCGTGCTCCAGACCTCCACAAGCTACTGTGGCCACGACGCGGCCGATGGACAATGGGTTTTCTTTGTTCAGTTTTCTCTCAGGAACTGAAGTAGAAAAGGATAACCACTCTTTTTCCACCTCCTGTCCCCAGAATGCAACAGACTCAGGAGTGTGGGAGGGCCAGGGCAGAGGCGGAAGGAACGAGCCCTCGTGGAGAGCCTACTGCAAAGCTCTCATGAAAAGCCTTTGGAAAAAGAGCGGTGGCAAGGGCTTTCCGAAGGGTCCTTAGACAGGGTGTCGGCTTTGGAGGAGGACGTTGAATTTGAGAGGCAGCTATGGGGAATTACAGGAGCACCTGCCTCAGGTTCCAGAGCTACAGAGCTCTGACACTGTCTGAGCCGAGGATTGGATGGACGGATGGATGGGTGATGGATGGATGGACGGATGGATGGGTGATGGATGGATGGATGGATGGGTGGGTGGGTGGAAGGATGGGTGGATGGGTCAATGAATGGATGAATGGATGGATATGGAGAGATGGATTGCGGGTAGATGAGTAGGTCAATGGATGTAGGGCAGGGAGCAGACAGACCCCGGATTTGGCAAGTTTGGGTGAATAGGCTCCGTAATGGTATCAACCAGAGATGCGTTGGAAGCACCTGGGGACCTAGTGGGTGTCATGGCAAAACCTGGACGGCATGGTCTCATTGCTGGCCAGTCGCTCCCAGAAAACAACCTGGCTATGTAGTTACCTCATTTGCTTTGCTTTTCTTTTTTTTTTTAAAGGAATTTACTAAAGATTACTTACCTGCGAAGTGAAACCATCCCCGAGCGACTAAGCAGGATGTGACTCCGCCTCTGACAGCGGGGCAGCCTGTGGGTGGGCAGCGTCGCCAAGGCCATCTTCCCTGGTGTTGGGTCAGAGCCGGCTGCCTGGAAGAGAAACTCTACTCCCGGGACTGACGTCCCCTCGTCATGGGCAGTGCCGGGGCGACACTCTCACCTTAGCTCATCGAGATGTAGATTCCAGCCCAATTTACACAGATTCAGACCTGCCGAGTCCACTGTACCCCCTGCACACAGCTGGCCAACAACCTACGACATGAGGCCCCTCTTGGCTCTGGGCGCTACCTCCCATCCTCCCCCAAGCGACCGAGGAAGCTGCTGGGCGGGACGGGGAGGGGCGGGTGGGGCAAGGTGGGCCTGGAGCCCGGGCCTCGGTCCAGGGTCCACGCGCTAGCCTTGGACACAGTCATAGACCCACAATTCCTGTCTGGGGTTTAGGGAAAGACGTCCTGTCTCCATCTAGTTCCCAAGGGACTCTGATGCCGAGGGCCCTGCTAAAAGCCAGCGATGGCCTGGGCTTGCCTGTCCTCTGGCCACCAGGGGTGGCTCTCAGTGAACCCATGCTGGGCCCCGCGACCAGTTTCTCAGCCCCGATGTTCCCAGGGCAGCTGTCCTCTCCTGGGGTCTGGCGAGGAGGCAGGGAGCTTTGTCGTACAGACCCTGGGGGATCTGTAGGGTTCCCGTTTGCCAACCTCCCTCTTGGTTCTGTGGTCCCGCGCCACCTGCCCCATCCCTAAGGACTCCTGTGCTTGGCGCCACAGGGATGGAGCAAGGTGCCCTTCCTGCTCAGCTGCTGACTCACCTGGGAGGGGCCGGAAGGGGCCACAGGGTCCCGGACAAGGGAACGGCCTCCTCTGGGGGTGCCGAGGTAAACGGGGGCAGCGTGGGGAGCAGGCCCTGGAGAGGACGGTCTTCGAGCTGGGTCTTCGGAGGGTGGGGGAGTGCTACCTGCAGTTCTGCACCCACCTGGCGACACGCCGTGGTGAGGCCTCCGTTCGCTGAGGGCTACTAGCCAGGCTGCTGGAACAGCTCCCTATAGCCGCAGGGCCGAGTTCACACGGGCCTCCCAGCTCGTCCACTCTTGGGGCTACCGGAACCCTGGCAAAGAGCACAATTTCCAGTAAACAACAGAGTGGGCCGGGCTTTGTCCCCAAGCAGAAGGCTCCAGAGAGTCCGTTAGACAAAGCAACCTCAGGGTATGGGAGGGACACAACTCCACGAGGATGTCAGTTAAAAACGACGCGCGGTCGTTGGTCATCTGTTATTTATTAGGAATCACTCAGCTTTCCTCTGCCGCAAACATCCCTGCGTCTCGACTTAATGGCCTGTAATGAAAGGCGGGAGCCTTTCCCTGCACGTTGGCTTGCTCCTGGAGCCGGACCCACCCGCCCGGAGGGCCCTGCTTCTGGGCGCACACACTGGCTGAGCCCTGCAGGAGGCTAAGGAGGGAGACGTGAACGCGCCTTCCCAGCACGCAACCGCACATGCTCGCCCTGGGTCAGCTGCCGTGGCAGCCGACACCCCGGGGTCCTGGGGCAGCAGAGTCCTGTCACTGCTCCCCTGCGGAGCGTCGCCCTGGACTGCCGATCACCCGCGACCGGTTGCTGAAGCAGCAAGCACTGGGCAGGAGAGACCCAGGGCCACGCTGCCCTGAAGGCCCTCTGTGCCCGGTCTTCCCTCTACAGCAGCTGCAGGCTGGGGCTCTCCCCCTTCAGCTGGGCTTACTCCAGGCGGGAGCCTCTTACCCACCCCTGGGGCGGGGCGCTGGGGGAGCAGGCAAGCGGCCCGGGCCAGCACGGCCTGCGGGGAGCCTAGATGTTTGAGCCCCGGGCAGTTGCACGCTGCCACTTACAAGCTTGACACAGCAGGTGCCTTGGGGAACCTAGAGCTGCGGGCTGCTGGGATGCCAGAGAGCCGGAGGTGATCCCAGATGGGTCCCCACCTTGAGAGGGGCGGCAGCTCCAGGACAGGGGTCTCACTCTGGGGTGCCCCCCGACTCTCGGCAGCCCAAACACGAATGTGTCCACAATCCCCCACCCCAGCGCCCACGTGCCGGCGTACACATTTTTCTGGGGACAGGATCTAGCTTTTATCATGTTTCCAAAGGTCTCTGTGTGCAATGGAGGGGTCACTCCAAAGAATGTTGTGGGAGGGGCAGCAGGAAGGTATGGGGCCGGGCCAACCTGGACTCCCCTCCCGGCTCACTGGGTGGTTGTCAGTAAGCTAGTTGGACTGCCTGTCCTGTTCAACCAGCTATCGAGGCTGTCAGGACAAAGAACCCTGGTGTCACTCTGCTACCATGTTCAGTTTCTACATGGGAACATCACAGCTCTTGTTCCAGAACTCACACGGCCCATGTACCGCCAGGAGAGCTGGCGTGTAGATGGAAACTCCCGTCGTGGGAACAGCCACGTCCTTCCGGGGCCCCATGAGCGCTTCTGAGTCCATGGAACGCCCATGCCTCTGTTTCTTATTTAAGTCTCACAGCCGCCTCGGCCGGCTGGGCTCCCTCAGTAGCACCAGAAACAAGCGGGCAACTTGGTGAGGTCCTGAGAGGCCCACAGCCAGCCTCAGACAAGCCAAGGGATGGGTGCTGCCCGGCCGGCCCACCCCAAGCCTGGTCCTCTCACCGAAGCTCCCAGTTAGCAGAGGGTGTGCTGGGGCCCCCCTGGTCCATGGGCAGAATGTCTGGACTGTCTGCACTCCCTCCATCTCACTCCCGGCAGGCTGGCGTTTCTCCCATTCCTCCTCCAGTGCAGCAGGGGGCAGCGCCGGGCTCACCGCAGGAGGTGGTCCCCAGGCCCTCGTTAGGCTGGGCTCTAACGAGCAGCTCGCAGCCCTCGGCCACACGGCCTGCGGGGTGCCCGTTATATAAGCCAGCACCTCCACCTCAGCCTCCGGCAGAGACATTGCTGCCCCCACCGTGCGCCCACCCCTTGCCACGGAGCTGCGACAGCCAACGTGGCAGCCGCCACCGAAACGCCCCGGGTGTCCAGAGCAGGCGGAAGCAGTCGCATCTGCCTGACAAGGGCGAGCCCGGAGTGCCAATCAGCAGGACTGTCGCCCCACGCGGGGGTCAGGCGGCCCCGTGGGAGTGCAAGAGCCAAGAGCCCAACGCCTGAGATACAGCCTCCTTCTGGAAGCCCCACCGGTGGGAGGGGAGACCCTCTAAACCCCATGGGCTCGGAGGTCCGAGAGGTGGGATTCTGCTCAGGTGGACAGGGGCCAAGCTGCCCCTCCCCACCCCACCTCTGCCTGCTGCTGCCGATACCTGACCCGCAGGGGTTCTGGTGTTGGCCCTGCCTGAAACTGTGCTCCGCAGCCCTGCACGCCCGAGAGGGCCCCGGGAGACAGACAGGGAGCTCACTCCCAGCCCAGCTGGCTCTGAGCACAAGAAACTCATGGGGGTGAAGAGAAAACCGCCCGCCCACCTGGTCCTGAGCACATGCTCTGCTGTCCAGCGCCGCTCAGGGGAGCCTGCTGTCCATGACGGCCCGGGCCCTGGGCTGTGGGCTCTGCGGAGGTCTGGTTCCATCTGGGACGAGAGAGCAGGGAAGGCAGGGAGCACCCCCGGGAGCCTGTCCCCCTGCTCACTCCCAAACCGGGAACGGCCGGCGCTGCGGGGGCACCTGCCGTTGCCGGCAGACTGCAGGGCTCGGGGAAAACCCACTGAGCGAACTTGCTCACAGGGCCGTGTGTGCACCTGGGAAAATGAAAGACGATACCGTGATCAGGTGTGAGCTCGGAAGGGGTCAGTGCTGGGCAATAAGGAGGCATGCCCTAATTCCAGAACCTTCTCTGGGCTCCTTCCCCTGGAGCTTTGCAGACATGGAGGGCCATCCGGGTCATTGAACCCTGCTGCCCACCCCCCCACCCCCCACATAACCTGGTCTTCCTGTCTTCTGGGTAAATACCCCAGCCCTTTAACAGGTCCCTTCTCTGGACTGGTTGGGTCCCCTGGAATGGCCTGGGGGTGTCACTGCCTATCGGGGTCCCGCTCCCCTCTGACAGGAGCCCCACCGGCCCCACGCGGTCTGTCTCCCCTCCTTCTTCCTCCCCAAGCTGCTCGCTTGTTTCTGAGCCCAGAACATCTGACATGTTTTACCAACATTTGCTTCTCATTTCAAAGTGTAACCCTGGCAAGTCGGGGAAGGTTCCGGGTTTGTCTCCTCCTCCTGCTCTTCTTGAGCGCTCTGCCTTCTCTGAGCAGGGAGACGCGCCTCTAAAGTTGGTCTGGGGTGGTCGTTCTCAAACGGCTGGGCCGAGAAGCTGAAAAGGAGCGAGCGGAGCCAGCCTGAGCCTCTGGCAGCCCCGGCTTCCCCCCCGCCCGACGTCTCCTACGGGGGTTTGTGCAAAGGGTGTTTCTCGAGCGCGTGGGGTTTCTCTCCTCTGAGCCGAGGAGGCCTGCGGCCACAAATCAGCACATTTATCATGGGAAGGGCGGGCCCGGGCCCCGCCCAGCTTTCCCGGGTCACCGAGACCCGCCAGCCTCGAGGCCCCACAGCCGCCAGCCCCGGGCAGTGCTGGGCCCGCGTCTGCCCGTCTGCTCTGAGCACCCAGGGGAGCCAGGACTTCAGGCTGTGCGTGGGAACTCCCCCGTCCCCAGAAAGGTCCGCATTCCAGCCAAGCGGGCAGAGAAGGTGAAGGGGTGAGAGGGCATGGCCCAGGGTCCAAAGCCCAGCTGCACCAAAGGTCACCTGGGAGACCTCAGGGTGGCTCGCAGCAGTGCGCCTCGGCGGCACCGTCTGGACGAGGGAAATGACACCGGTGCCCGCTTCTTCACATAAGCAGTGTCTGATGTAGCTGTGAGTTGTCCTGTGTGTAACGCTTCACTTCCCACTCCTCTGATTTCTACCCGCTGAGGTCACCAGAGCCTCCGGCTGCGACAAGGAAGGGAGAAAGGGCTGCTACCTTCTCGTGGCCTGCGGTGAGCTGCGGCGTCTCTCTGTAAAGGGGTCCCCTCTGCTGTCTGCCTCCCAGGGGCCCAAAGCCGGATGAGGGCTTCATGGCCAGGTGGCAGGAGGCTGGGGGAGGGGCGCAGACCCCTGCCCACCCTCTACCAGGAGGCCCCTCCCACCAGACTGAACCCTCATTCATGCTGCTAAGGATGGGAGCCCAGAGCGCCCCCCCGCCCCCACTCCCGGGGTCCACCTGCAGCCATTACCAAGATGGGGAAACCGAGGCTGGGGCCCCCAAGGCAATCAAGGGCCACGGCGGAAGGGCCTAGCCAAAAGCAGGGTCCCCTGGCCAGCAGCTGGAGATAGCAGAGACTTCTGTCACTAACTACGGGTCAGACCCAATTGTCCAGGAAACGCAGAGGGAGCGGCTCGCCCACCTTTCTGGGCTAAAAAGGAGGAATATTTGATGCCACAAAACATTTTATTGTTAAAGCAACCGGGGGAAACCTCTACGGAGGCACAGCCAAGAGGCTCACTCAGTTGGCATGAGCAGGGCGCCCCCTCCTCTCCAGGCCGCCCGCCTCCGCTTCCAGGAGAGCAGGGGTTGGCCCGAACCTCAGCCTGCCCCGCAGGGCGTGCCCGGGGCGTGTTTCCCACCAGGGTGCGCCACCTTGCGTCAGCGCGCGGAGCCCTGTGCTGGGCTCTGGGTCAGAGAGATGCGTGGGGGGGTGGGGGAGGGGCGGGCATGTCAATGCATGAGGAACTGCAGCAGGCGGGGGGCCTAGGCCAGCGGGAGTTTCGAGGAAGGCTCCTTGGGGGGATGACACCATGGGAGCTAAGTGTCGGGGCTGACGGAGTAGAGGTAGCTTGGTCCTGGATTAGTCAGAACCTTCTGGAAGTCAGCGTGTGGCTCATGACCCAGCTGGGCCCATCACTTCCGGGAGCTCCTGAGTCCGGCTGCTGCCAGAGGCCAGGCCGGCAGAGTCGGCTTCTGGTACTTGCAGCCCAGAACCGCGCAGCGCCAGCCCGGGACACCCCTCGCCCCGGGCCCCAGCCGGCCGCTTCTCTCCCAGAGCTGCCCCCATGCCCTCTCCTCTTCCCCGCCCCTCCCCCACCTACACTTGTCTTTTGAGATAAGCTCCCAGGTCCTGGTCCGCGTCACCTCTGAGCTGAGCGGGCCTGTGCTTTCCTCTGCCCATCTGCGCCCACCTCTGCCCACCTGTGCCCAGCTGGCACGCCATCCCTAGAGCCATCATGGGGATCTTTTGTCATCCTCTGGGCAAGTGGGATGTGAGCTCCTAGGGAGGGGAAGGGGCCCTGACGCCCGTGATCTGCCGTGGGGTCAAAGGATCTTACCACGTCTCAGCAGCATGACCACCACACCAAGTTACCGTCTGCCTTCAAGAGACAGACAGCACTGAGCTCAGAGAGGCTAAGCACCCAGAGGCGGATTTAACGGCGGGCACACCGGGCGCGTGCCCTTCGCCCCGACTTCTGAAGGGCCCTGCAAAACCCCAATTTTACACTTTTTTCTAATGACACCAAGTTTGGTTTCCTATGTGCAATACATATATCCAAATTTTATTGGAAATAAAACATTAATAGTACATAATATTTTTAATTGATTTAAAAATATGGTTAACACGTATTTTTATTTTCCCTGTCTCTCTCTCTTTTTTTAAGGGGCCCAATATTTTCTTCTGCACCCGAGGCCTCCACCGACCTTAATCTGCCTCTGTAAGCACCCAGACCTGGGCCACGCGGCACCTGGCAGGACTGGGACTCGCCTCCATCCTCAAGGCTCCTGCTCTGGCTTCAACTCTGTCCCCAGCTGCCTCCTCCCCCTGTGCAGGGGTGGGTGGGGGTGGAGGGAACAGGAAGGCTCCGTATGTGTTTATGGCGTGACCCTGGAGTCCGGATTGCCCTCCCGGCCCCCGCACCCCCAGATCTGGAGGGAGGACCCAGGACTCCAAACCTGCAAGATGCCCCCCGGGGCGCGGCGCAGCGTGGCAACCTGTGATTAATTCTTGGTCCTCATTCATTCCCGGACTTTGCCCTCTCATTAGGAGGCGGTGGGCGGGCGGCTGGAGCCGCATGCCTGACCGGCTCGGGGCGGCGCTTACGGGAAGGCCTGGGCTCCTAATCGCCTTGCCTGGCCCCTGACGGGCTCGTTAGGGGTAATGAAACCTGTGAGCGCAGCGCCCAGGGAAGAGCCGGCGGCCCTCTGGGAAGATGCGCAGGCAGGGGCTCTTCCCAGGAAAACCCCCCCCAAGATGCAACGGGAGGCAGAGGCCTGGCGGGGCTGGGCATGGGGGGCTCCATCCAATGGGGCAGCAGGAAGAAGTGGGCGGGGGGCCAGGCCTGCAGCACATGGCACCAGAGAAGGGTCTGGCTCCTTCTTCCAAAGTGCCACCGTTAGTTACCTTTTCCGGGGAGAGCAGGTCCTGGCACCTCCCAGCCCTGGAGACTCATCCCACGTGGGGGATCTGCCCCCACCCCCGTCTCCATCCCAGGTGGCCTGCCCACCCCCTCTTCGTTGGGCGGCCTCAGACCTCC
Organism: Mormoops blainvillei; assembly: GCA_004026545.1. Classification (NCBI taxonomy): domain Eukaryota; kingdom Metazoa; phylum Chordata; class Mammalia; order Chiroptera; family Mormoopidae; genus Mormoops; species Mormoops blainvillei. Next base: position 227 of record PVJD01017615.1, on the reverse strand, counting down.
TCCCCGGCCTTAGTCTCCAGTCTCACCTCTACCCTGTCCCTGTATTCTCAGAGAGAACCCTCTAGAGCCCACCTGGCATCCAGTGCCCCCGAGACAAGCCCACAGTCCTCAGCTGCACGTCCAGTCCTCTGGCAACTTCCCTTCCCAGTCCTCGTCCACCTGTGTCCTGCGCTCAGGCTAGGCTGGGTGGCACGTTCTGTCTCGCCGGCAGGAGTGTGGCCACCACG
>PVJD01017614.1:0-16987 GCA_004026545.1 Mormoops blainvillei | reverse complement strand
CGTTTGTCAAGTTTTTTGTTTATACACCAGCACTCGTTCTCAAACTGAAATGCATTTTCCTACTTTCACACGCCCCTTCTCTGTCATCCCAAGGCCATGCAGGAAGCTGCCCCTGACCCCTAGGGACACAGAGGGACCCTTCCACCTGTTTTGGGTTTCCAGCAGAGAATACATGGATCCCTTTTCCAGCGAAGCCCTGCTAATTGCAACTTGAGCTCCCAGGTGAGTGTCTCTCTAGCTGGAGGGGAAAATGAGCATGGAGAATCCACAAAGAAAACTTTTACAGATTCCAGAAGAGACATTGGCTTTTTATTTGGAGCGATGCACGTAAAATCCAAGATTCCAGACAGCCCTTTGTGCTTCATGGTTAAGAGGCTGGGCAGCCCCAATCTTCCCTGGTAGGAGGTCAAGGTGGAGGTGATTCATGAAGAGTTTATTATATTCCCAGAGCACCAGCCATCTGCCCTGATATCAGAACCCTGAGAATCATTAAACAGTCTGGGAGGCGAGGCTAGCGAAACCGATTCCCAATTGTTGACCTCTTCTGCAAGACAAGCAACTAAAAGTGATGCACGCAGCATCTTCCCTCGCTGTGACCTCAGCCCTCAGAGGTCAGCCCCACCGGCCTTACTCACCATCTGTTATGAGTGCTCTGCTGGTCAGAACCTTCCCCAGCATAAACTTCAACACGGCCAGGACGCTGCAAAGGATCCCACTTAAAATGGAGACACTGAACAGGAAATCATCCTAGAAGAGAAAGTTCCAGATTTCAGCAGTTCACCTGCTAGAGCAGATTATTGCAAATCACTTCCTTAAAGATCAGCTTTGTTCCCAGAACAGTCAGTTGAGTACGCCGCTACCAGGTGGGGGGTACATTGCTTGTTTTCACCTTAGTTATCTGTGCCACTGGGAACTGGAAAAGATGATCAAAAACAGATAATCCTGACTTATATTTACTTAGAAACCCAGTAAGTATTTCTTTTCCTGTAGGAGGTTCCTTTTTGCACTATTAGGCTGAAATGACTGGTAATCATTGATCATAACAGAGTTGGTCAGAATCGTGAAAACAGTGCCTTCTACGTAGCTTTTCACAGATAATTTTAAAAGCTGATTAAGGAATCTGGAACATCTAGGTGTACCACTGGCCTCCGAAACACTTCAGCACAGAGCCACTGAATTAGCCACAGGGTCAAGTATCAGTGGAGCTACTTATGGCCGTATTTTTCCCTTAAATTCACACGAGGCAATTAGAAGTTCAACTATAGCTTTCAAGGTGGGGGAAAGGCATCTAAAAATACAGTCTGCTATTGACGTTATTTTAGCACTTCCTATAAGCTGTTACCTCACCGTTGCAAGCAAATGAGTGAGTCACATGCCAAGGAGAGCACCGCTGTCTCATGACCCGAGGGCCCGCGAGGCTCCTCAGCCTCGAGCTCCCCTGCGCTACTCCCAGGGGACACAGCCTCCAAATTCTCCAGTATTAAAATGCAACTGCCAGCAGAAATCTGATAAAGCATCATATATACACAAAGAATTTGGATCCCTTAAGCATTTTATTATTCAAATTCACTAACCTGGTGACAGAAAGTTGGGAAGAGGGATGACAACCTGCTTCCCGGAGTACAGAACTGAAAAAAGCCATTAGAATATTCACCTCGCTGGAAGCAGGACAGCTATCTGTATGGCGCCAAAGCACCTCCCCCACCGTCTCTGTCAGTGGTTGGTTTTAACATGTGTCCACATATCTCCTGCTACTCCTTCCTCTGGGAGGCACAACTCAATCTCCCCCTCCCATGAGTATGGGCTGGACTTGTGACTGGCATCTAACTAGTAGGGCATGGAAAGTAACTTTCCAGGGGAGAGCCCGGCAAGTGAGCTTAGCCAAGTGATCAAGATTAAAATGGCCAATAATAAATTATGCTATCGGGTGTCTCCTCATATGACATGGTGAGAGAACAATTGGTGTTCTACCTAAAAATCCACAACCTCAGCTTAATTGTGAAAAAAAGACAATAAACAAGCCCCTATTGAGGGACAGCCTACCAGATACCTGAGTACTGCTTTTGACACATGTCAAGGCCATGAAAGGCAAGGAACAACTGAGAAACCGTCACAGACTGGAGACTAAGGAGACGTGAGGGCTAACTGCGGTACTGTGTCGCAGACGGGACCCTGGAAAGGAAGAAGGTCACTAAGTGGAAAAGCTGGGGAGACCAGGTAATCCGGAGTTTTGTTAACAGTGTTATCGACGTCGTAATTGGGGTGAATGTACCCTGGTTCGCTATATAAGATGTTAAACATTAGGGGAGGCTAGATGAAGGGCATAGGGGCACTCCCTGTAATGTCTTTGTAACTCTTATAAATCTAAAATTATTTAAAGATTTTTAAAAATAATCACCTTACTGAAGTTCTACCTCCTCAAAATGTCAGCAAGCACTGTGCCAAACCCGGCCTCTTGGCAGATCCCAAGTCCCTGCTGTATGAGAGGTCACCCAGCAGGGACCATGGCGGGAGGACCCCAAATCAAAACGCCCTTTGTTCAGGGACTCGGCAGGCTCAGGGAGACAGCAGCCAGAAGAAACAACGTGAGCATTATTAAGGAGTCACCTGTCGGCACAGACCCAGGGGCTGATGGGATTCAGAAGGCTTAAGATGGGAGACCGGGGCATTCAACGAAGCACTTTGAGGCCCACATTCAGAGGCTGAATTCTGACTTCGCTCACCCCATGTTTTTCTGGCTCCATTCAATCACGGTGTTTGCAAAGCCCTCACCCCTAAATCTCCAGAGGTGGATAAAGTCTGCATTCACTCCACCTAGGTCCCAGGGAGCTGGGGGCTGAGATGCCCCCCACCCGTCCCCTCCCCGTGCAGCTCGAGAAGAGCCTCTCTGGCTCTGGTGGTCCTCTCCTGGGCCTGCTAATCCGGGGAGCTCACTGCTGACAAAGGGTAGCGACGAGCCAGCAGGCCTTTGTTCAAGGATAAAATACATCGCTTGCTACAGGAACAAAACCAAGCTCTCAAGTCTCAATTCTCTTTACCGTAAAGGGCAGCAAGATACCGACAGCCCCTGGCAAACAGCTGATGTGCAAACAGGTAGCAACTGTGGTCAAAGGGCCCAACTCATCATCCAGGCACTAACCTATTCCACCAAACGGCCGCACAAGGTGCTGATTAATGTCAGCCCCGGACTAGGTATGGTAAGCATTCCTATGAAAGAAACGTAGGGGACATATTACTGAGAAAAAAAGGATGCATGGTGAACTATGAAGAAATGTAAAAGACTATGATTGGGACTGAAAGTTGGCTTGTCAAGAGAGAAGGGCTGTTTGGGACCTGTCCTTCCTCTTAGAAGCTTCATCTTAGAGAAGTTCTCTAGGCCTGGGTGGCGCTGAGGTCCAATTCCTGGAGGAACAGGGGATGGGGTTCCTGATGTCACTGCATAGTAGTTAAAGGCAACAAAGCAGGAGCCCCACGGAATAACTGTGTGACTTCGGGCAAGTTACTGACCCTCCCTCTATTCCTCCACATCTACCTCTGTACAATGAAGAAAAGAGCAGACCTCCCACTGCCGGTGGCTGTGTCCTGTATCCACAGCAATGAACAGAGTACCCTTCCCAGGTGGCTTTGAGTCACACTCAGCCACCAGAGACATCTGTGTGAGATTTGGAAGGCAGAAGTGAAGGGGCGGCTCCCAGCCCCTCAGGGCAGGTGCAGGGCCGGGGGCTGCTGCAGCCGCGACGGGTGGCTGACCCACTGGCTCCCCTTGGACGGAGGGCAGCAGCCAGCCCCCAGCTCCCGCTGCGGCCCCTCCCGCTCCTCTGTGCCCTGAGCCAGGTGTGTGTGCAGCTTCATAGCAAAAGGCACCCATGTCATCAGGGTGGAGACAGTGAGGGTCAGATGTGGTTCCAGGCCATCTTCAGGCAGCCAGATTGTCCTTGCTCTGCTCTTCTCATTACCCACGTTTCCTCCCTTCCAGGCAGTCCTGTGGCTTCAGGCACAGGTTCCAGGCAGCAGCCTGACAGGGGCTCTTCTGCAGCCCCCGCCCCCCTGGAAGGTCCCACCCCTGCAACAACGCCCTATTCAGTTTTCCTTACCATGGTGCCACTTCTCTGCTTGAACCTGATGCACCACTTCCTAAGGATCTTTCAAAGTGCTTAATCAGCGCCTAGCACACAGTCAATGCTCTGTTTGAATGTGGAGACGCCAACATGCAAAACCCAAGCTTTTCCCGTCCCCGGATTATTTCTGCCACCCACACTGTGTCCTCAGGGTTAGCGCTGAAGGAACAATGCCTGTATCACACCTTCTCCAAGTCTGAGAGAGCAGAGATTGTGTCAACTCAAGGCCTCACCCAGAGCTACAAGGTTTGGTTGGCTCGCTACTGCTACACTGATCTGCCTCACAAGAAAATTAACCCTGGAGGACCCACAGAGGACCTGGGGTGGCACCGACCTGCCACAGTCTCTTTCCCAAAACTGAAACCAAAAGCAGATCTTGCTGCCCTGCTACAGAAGCCAGTACTTGAGATGCAGGTGCTGATGTAAAGGAAAGTGGTTTATCTTCAGGTGCCAGCAACCTGGAAGATAGGGGGGCTCATGTCTCAAAGCCCATCTCCGCATCTCAGTAGAGGCAGAGGTTTTTACAAGGAGGGAGAGAAGAACAGAATAAAAAGATCAAGGGAAGAGGCTGAAAAGCTCTCTATGTGCAGACGCGTAGAGTCCATTCCAATAAGGTGTCAACATAAGAGGCATTCAGACCTGCAGAGAATTTTTGGTGAGAGTATTTGAGCCAAACGGATGACAACGGCCAGGAAGCAAAATCTCAATTAGACAGGCTCAGTTAAGGTAAAGATTGACTTTTATTAAAGAAAGATTCTGGCCTAGGACATGACTACCCGCCATGAACTGCTTTCAGTTACTAAGCTTTAGTTTCAGACCATCCTCTGTGGTTACTTTAGGTCTCCGAGTTTGTAAGGCCGCCTTGCAGGCCACTCCTGAGCTTGTCAGGTTAAATGTGGTCCCTTTCCCTCCACAAAGGCAGGTGATCATCCGGTGTGCGTCATCTTGGGCTTAGTCATCCTGGATTCGCATCATCCTGACTTCACGTCATCCTGGCTCCATGGTTGAAGGTCAGCAAATATCCCAGAACTGAGATGCTTGAAGGTCAGAGTCTGTATCTTTTGAAGATAGTTCCTGAGATTCTTATATAAACATACTGTTCATCGACAAGCTACATATTAGCCCGAGTCAACACTTACAGAAACAATGTCCAAAGAATGGTGTGGCGGGTTACAATTTCTGACTAGTACGGTTTTCCATTATTACAAAGCCAGCTTTCAAAATCCTAGAAGTCCTCTGTGATTTCCCCACCAGAGCCCACCTGGCTGTCCTCTGTCCACACTGCCACCACATCTATTGTTAGCATGAGCAGAATGTCACAGAGATGTAGTCATTAGCCTTCTCAAGACATTAGTCGCTGTTATGGAGTGTTTGTGTCCCTCACAATGCGTGTGTTGAAGCTCTAATGCCCCAGTGAGATGTTATTTGGAGATGAAGCCTCTGGGAGGAATTAGGATTAACTGAAGTCATGAGGATGGGGCCCTTGGGATAGGATTAGCGTCCTTATAAGAAAAGGAAGTGATCTCTCTCTCCAGCTGTACCCACTGAGGAAAAGGCCAGGTGAGGTCACAGTGAGAAAGCAGCTATCTCACTGAGATGTGGCCAAGAAATTCCTGTTGTTTAAGCCACTCGGTCTCTGCCATTTTGTTATGGCAGCCTGAGCTAAGTCCCGGAGTGTAATAAAAGATAAAAAATAAAAGTGTTTCTGAGAGGATTCCTCTCTAAGAGTTAGGGAGCTAGAGCAGGCATGGCTAATGGTAAGAATCTGCAACCCGAGCGTGCAGCCACACCTGTTGTGCCTCACTTACTTCTCACAGCCAGGTCTAGTCAGCCTCTGACAGGTGGAAAAACCGATGCACAGGGGCTGAATGACTTGCCCAGGGTCACTTAGCTAGTTGCAGGACCCGGATTGGTTCCCAGAGGTAAACTGTACCAGGATGCTTCATCCGTGGCCCTGTAAACATCTCTCATATCATCACAGAACCATGGACTCTGTGAAAACAGAGGGACAGCCAGTTCCTTGTCAGGCATTCAGTTTCTGCTGTTACTAGCACTGGGCCCCTAGGATCTCAGATTTGGAGGGAAGATCAGGGCAAAAAGTGCAAGAAAACTGGCCACTGACTCAAAATCCAAGTAAAATTTTAAAAAATGAAGGGCAGCCACAGACTGGGAAAAAAACACATGCAAACACATTTGTCAAAGGCATTATACCCAGAATATATTAAGAATTTCTATAACTCAAAACAAGAAAACAGATGACTCAGTTTTTAAAAAATGAGCAAAAGATTTGAATGCAACAACTTACCAAAAACGATAAATGATTAGCAAATAAACACAACATAGCCAACATCATTCATCAACAGGGAACTATGAATCAAAACCACCGTGAGATACTACTACATACCAGTTAGAGTCAGTAACGTTAAACAGAAATAATGGTGATCACAGTGAGGATGTGGGGCAACTAGAACTCTCCTGTGCTGCCGGTAGGAATGCACAGTGGTACAGCCACCATGTAAAACAGATTGGCCATTCTTGTAAAGTTAAATATTAACTTGCCATAGGACCCAGCAATTCAACTCATTGGTGTTTTCCAATGATAAACAAAAGCCTGTGTCCACACAAAAACCTGAACACTAATGTTCTTATCCACTATTTTCATAGTGTCAAAACACTGGAAACAACCTAAATGTCCGACAACTGGTACATGGATAAACAAACTAGGGGATACGCCCGTATAATGGAATACTACTTGGCAATGAAAAAGAATGAACTACTGAAGCATTCAGCATGAGTATGGCTACACTTCAAAAGCATTATGCTAAGTAAAAGAAAGCAGACAGAAGAGACTCAATACTTTATGATTCCATTTATATTATAGTCTAGACGAGGAAAATTATGCCAACAGAAAGCAGATCAGTGGTTGGGGATGGGTGGTAATTAACAACCGCAAAGGTGCATAATGGAGCCTTTCGGGTGACAGAAGTATTCTGTATCCTCATTGTGGTGGTAGTTCTGTGACTGTACCCATCTATCAAACCCCATCAAATTGTATGAGAAATTTTACTTTATGTACATTACATATCAAAATAACTAATTTTTTTAAAGAAGCATTTTATCACCCTGGGCAGGTTGCTTGGTTGGTTGGAGCATTATCCCATACTCCAAAAGGTTGCAGGTTTGATCCCTGGTCTGGGCATATACAGGAAGCAAAGCAACCAATCGATGTTCTCGTTCTCTCTCTCTCTCTCTCTCTCTCTCTCTTTCTCTCTCTCTCTCCCCCCTCTCCCTCTCCCTCCCCCTCTCCCTAAAATCAACAAACATATCCTCAGGTGAGGATTAAAAAAAAAAAGCATTTTATCTCAGGGTGACAATTACAAATACTTACATAGTTCAGCTTATGCACATTATCATAATAAACATAATGTCTATTATCATGATGTTAGGTAGGGAGCTGAGATCAAAGCACAATCATTACAAAGATTAAATCAGAGGCTTAGAGATGTCAGTGGTGGAACCGGGACCCTGATGGGCTGACTTCAAGACTCATGAATTTTCTACTGATATATTTCTGCTGTCTGGGTGGGTAAACACTCCTTTTTATAGACTTATCTCAAGTGTTTCCTCCTCTGTCGAGTGTTTCCTGACAGCTCATGCTCTAAGAATTGACACTTCCACTCCACACCCCCACTGGACTATGTCCTCAAGGGCCCCGTGACATGTCCCTGTCCTCGTTTCTTTCCTTGTCTCCCTCTCCTATAAGCTCACTGGGAGAAAAGATCCTTTCTCATTCACCTCGGTATCTATCCCCATGACAATAAAAAATGGTTGTGATAGGAGCTACCACACTGCACAGAAGTATGCCTGAATCATGATCACCCAGGCTTTTACAAGCAGTTTTGTGGAAGATGCAGAACTATTTAGCCATGTAGCCATTTGTCATCTCGACCCGCAGGAACCGTCAGTGGCATGAGGTTAGAAAACCACCTCAGTAAAGGCATTCCTGGGGTGGTGGGCCAGGGAGAGGAGAAGACTAAGCTGCTGGGTTTCTAATGATCAGACAGGATGCAGGAATGCGCCTCGGGTGGGCGTTCTTGAGCACCAGCTGTTTCTCTGCAACTTTGGAGGGAAGTGGGACATCGGTGACAGTAAGGCTGAAATTCTGCAAAAGGGGGTTGACAGACCCTCGCAGCCATACACATGCTCCAAAATACCTGACACGAGGTGGGTCTGAACATCTCTCTCTGCTCCCACCAGCCAGGGCTGTGGGACATGAAGACCCAGCTCTAAAGGCCTCCACATTCTTGTCACCCCATGGCCCCCAACCCAAACTTCAGGACAGCTTAGCAGAAGCCACCCCAGCTTGGCCTCCACCTGCCAGACCACATGTGGCAAAGGTCAATGGTCAGTCCATCTGAGAAGAATGTCTTTTCTAAGACCTAGTAACACCCCAAGTCTGCAATTTCCCAACTTCACTGGTCCCCAAACATGAAAAGCATCACCTTAACTCAAGGAACAGATCACTTTATATAGGAATTCCAAGGCCTGGACAGACCGCTGTGGTACCAAAAAGCCTTCCACCCTGAACTCTGTGGTCTATGCCAAGAATAATTCTGTCCTGCCTAAGAGACCAAGTCACAGAAATACCCACCCACCCCTGCTCGGGCCCCGGTTCGCACTACCAGCCTGCAACTGGCCCGCGGCCAGGCAAGGGAGAGCATACATTCCCTATAAGCATCGAGTGGTCTTAAAGTTATAGAGCATTAGAACTGGAAAAGGGCTTAGAGATCATCTACTCGAAGATGCAAGTAGGGAAACTGAGGCTCATACAGAGCAGGTGGCTCCCCGACAAACAGCAGAGAGAGCTGCGCAGCTCGGGGCTTGCAACCATCAGCCGCCTCCACCTCGGCAGCCAGACACTGTCAACTCCTTCTAATTCGCTACGCTGGAATGTGGTGAAAGCGACAAGGTTAATTTTGGGATTCAAAGGCAATTAGGGGCGAGCTGATAAAACCTAATCGGGGAGGATCCTTTTACAGGCATGTGGTATTAGTCATTGCAGACTACCTCCGCAAACCTTGGTCAGCTTCTCTCTGGGAAGATGCAGGGCCCCGCACTGCCCCACCCACGGACTGGCAACCTGGCCGATGAGTGCCTGTGACCTGATGGACACTGATAAAATGATGACCTTTTCCAGCCCCTCTCAGCAAAGCCAAACCCAAACAAACCAATCAGACAGAGCGGACCCCGCTGCCTCACCTTTACCATTCTCCCCTTCTCCCACTCTGCTCCAGCCACCCTGACTTCCTCCTTGTTCCCCAAACATAGTGTGCTCAACAAAGGTCCTGCCTCAGGAACTTTGCCCATGCTGCTTCCTCTCCGTCCCTCAGCCCTGTCATACCTCTGCTCGGACATCACCTTCTCAGTGAAGTTGTTCCTTGACTACAGCCCCTCTCCATTCATGATCTTTTTTTTTTTTTAATAGCACTTTTCACATTCAACCGCATTTATGGCTATTTAAAATTAAAATTAATTAAAACAGAAAAGCCAGTTCCTCATTTGACGAGCCACATCCTAGTGCTCAACAGCCATGTATGGCCATCGGTCGTCACGCTGGAGAGTGCAGATTCAGAATATTTCCTTCACCACGGAAAGTTGTCCTGGGCAGTACTGATTTAGAAACTAGTTAGTTATTCCCCCTGAATTGGGACAGAGCAGTAAGTGGCCAGAAAGTGTCTAGACAATTGCAGGGTAGAAGGAGACAGAGATTATGACCTGACAGAGGGTCAAAAAAAGTGGTTAAGCAAGGACATCAGACCTAGAATTTAGCAATCACAAGGCTAAAATTCATCACGACTGACGAACGCCCAGCCTCCAAAAGGAATCTAGTGATTAGTTTGGTTTTATTTTTAAATTATTGCATAATTTTTAATTGAGGTATAATTAACGTATGATAAATGTAAAGGTTTTAGACATTTAACTTGATGAATTCTGTCAATGGTAACGCCCACTGAACCACTCCTACAACGAAATGGAGAGCATTTCCATGACTGCAGCAAGCTCCCTCAGGTCCCTTCTTCCATCTCCTGCAACTACTTTCTGACCTCAATTACCCAGCAATAAGTTAGTCTTTTCTCACATTTTATGTAAATGGAATCATACCGTCTCACACATTTTTGTGTGGCTTCTTTTGTCAGCATGACGTTTTCGAGACTCGTCTGCATTGTTGCAGGTGTCAGCAGTGTGTTCTGTGCCATCCTTGAGTCTGAGTCCATGATCAGTGCCACAGCCCTCCCCACGGAAGGTTTTATCTAACTCAGTTGAAAGGCCTCCAGCTGCAGGGCCCCGCACTGCCCCACGCATGGACTGGTGACCTGGCTGATGAGTTCCTGTGACCTAGGCTTTTCAATCTAGCTTCTCAATGGAGATAGGCAGTTGAGATGCAAGAAAGAGGCAAAGTAACAGGAAGAAGGCTGATGGGGTTTAACTACCTCCCCTTACATAAGAGATCATCTGCCATCATGTACCTCCAGGTCAAAATATCAGAGTAAAAATGACCTCAGGTAGAGAAACTGCTAGAACAATCTCTCCCATCGGTATCTACAAACAGCCTCTAAAAAGATTAGTCCAATCACTGATCAAGATCTTGGCTGTCAGGATGTCCCAATGCAACTTCCCAGCCCTATCAACCCTCTGGCTAAAACTGAACTCCACCACTCTCCCTGCTAAGGGCTGCATGCTGGTGTTGCCCCCAAATTTGTATGTTGAAGCTCTGCTCTCCAGTGAGTTGGTATTTAGAGGTGGGGTCTCTGCGGGGTAATTAAGGCATAAGGATGGGGCCCTCAAGAGTAGGATTAGTGCCCTTACAAGAACAGACACAAGAGAGTGGATCTCCCTCTGCCATGTGAGGACACAGCAAGGGGGTGGTCATCTGCAAGGCAGGAAGAGTGCTCTCACCAGACACCAAATCTGCTAGCATCTCGGCCTCAGAATTTCCAGCCTCGAGAACTATGAGAAATAAATGTTTTAAATTCTGATGAAGATGGCAGAGTAGGCGAATGTTGTGCTCGCCTCCTCCCTTGACTACATAAAAATTATAACTAAATTATAGGACGATCCACCTGGAGAACCACCTGAAGATGCTGAACAGAAGTCCTATAACTAAGGATATAAAGGGGCCACATCGAGACTGGTAGGAGGGGTAGAAAAACAAAATGATCTGGTCCTACTGCCATGTATTGTAGTTGATAATCAGGAGGGGTATCTCAACTGCAGAGGACCCCCTCAGGGACAAGTTTTCCAGCCACACACTGGGCTCCCCAGCCCAAAGCACCAGTGCTGGGAAGAGGAGCCCTCACAATATCTGGCTGTGAAAATCAGAGGAGATTCCATCCATCCAGGTGAGACAGAAGAGGGCTGCTAGAAACTCAGGTATCTTCTTAAAGGTCCCAGACACAGCCTCGCTTGCAGGCACCCACCCTGGGCTCCAGCACACTGACTGCTTTGTAGCGGCTACCAGATAACCCCAGGCCAGCCCCAGGCAGCTACGGACCTTGGCATGCACTGGAGCCTCTCCCAAGAGGCCTCAGAACCAACCCACCGGGCGGCTGGCTTCAGACCACAATAGAGCACAAAGGGGAATCTCAGCAGGCCAGACCCGGCTGGGGCAAATCCCACTCTGGGGGGTGACCCTCCACACAGCAGCTCCTACACTATGGTCATGGCCAGTCCTCACAGCCAGTCAGCCAGAGGGCGAGCCCCACCCACTGACATGTCAACAGCAATCAAAGGTTAACGACAACAGGAGGGTACACACAACCCACATCAGGGACACCCCTGGCACACTCAGCTCAGGTGACCCAGGAGACTGCACCACTGGGCCCCAAAGGCCACCTACCACATAAGGCCACTCTGCCGTGACTGGGAGATGTAGCAGCTCTACCTAACACAGAAACAAACACAGGGAGGCTGCCAAAATGAGGGCATGAAGAAGCACGGCCCAGATGAAAGAACAGGAAAATGCTCTAGAAAGAAAAAAAAACTAAATGAAATGGAGGCTAGCAATCTGTCAGACACAGAGTTCAGAAAACTGGTTATAGGGATGCTCAATGATCTCAGTGGGAACTTCAACAAAGAGATAGTAAGCAGAAATAAATGTTTGTCAGTTAAGCCCCCCAGTCTATGACATTTCATTATAGCAGCCAGGGAGACAATGACATTCGCCATCACTCCCACCAATAACCTGTACACCGCAACAGAGGGGGTGGTGTGAGTTAACACCTGGAAATCAAATTCATCTTCTGAATGATTCACATTATCACATAAAATGGAGGATCCCGGTTTCTGGCTGGTCATCAGTGGGCAGCACCTTCTTATACCGTGGGGCTGAGTTTCTCCACCCGCCCTGCCACCACTCCCATTGGTCCATGGAGCCTCCTCTCAAAGTGCTTTTATTCAAGGTGTTGCTCACAGGAAAGCCTTTTGTAGAAGTGATTTTTTTTTCTTTTTTTGCAGTACCACTTGTCACATTCTACTTTAAGTTTATTCCTTATCACAGTGACACCGGTAGATGCAATCCCAGGTCACAGTTAACTGTGGTCACTCACACCAGACAAAGGGCCTGTCTGAAAATCCAACTCACCCATTCCCCCAAAGACCAACACTTTCCCTTTTCATCAGCTGTGTGACAGCACGGTGGGAATATGGACGTTTGCTTGCTTATGACTGCAAAAAAAAATGTGTCCTTTGCTTTCCTAATGAGGACAAATTTCAAACCATTCTGACACTACACATGTTATAGAATTACCCAGGGACATGCTAGTGCTGGCTGAATAATAAATGTATATCGATTTATGGTCCCAGGTGAAATTAAAAGTCACTCCTATCCTTAGATCTTCTTGTCCCCCGCTCCCACCACCGCCCCCCCAAGAAGATGAGAAAAGCTAGCAGATGTGGAGAAAATTATGCCGAGCACAAGCCCTCAATTTCCCCTGGTTATTAAATTATATTGACAAATTGCCATGGATTCACATTAAATGACTTCGCAATTTTAAAATTAACATATCAAACCATTCGGATGTTGGGAGGGTCAAGAGCTCATGTTTAGATAATCAGGTAAGCAGCTGGGATGTTTTGCAGCTGGTGGACATTGGGGTCACAGGTGGGACTTACAGATTGGGGACCAGGGCTCCCTGGTGATTTCTGGCTGGCTGGCCACCTGCAAAGTCCTGTGGAGTGATCAGATGCCCAGCTCCACGGACACCGTGAAGCTGAGATAGGCAGGGCCACAGGGTGCCACAAAGGACAAGGCAGTGTCAGCTGGAGCAGTGTGACCACCCTAAGGGCAAGGCGGGCACTGTGAAGTGCTCAGCTACCACTCCGGGATGCAGCCTCATTTCTGTTAACCAAGGCGTCAGTCTGATCGCCGCTTGCTAATGCAAGATAGGAAAGCACGGCTCACCGGGGAGAAGCACTCTAATCCCTGAACACTGCCCTGAAATATGAGATGAACCATCCTGGCGGGGCTCACAAGCCTCCCTCCCTGGTGGACCACTGGGCATTTAGGGAACACCTCTAGGGTTCCCTAAAACCAGCACCAAGCATAACAACCCCTCAGCCACACCCTCATAGCACAGAGGCTTTGCACCTGTGAATAGCTCTTCTCTGCAAAGGAAGGAGGATCTACTGGCTGCGTGCTTTTGCTCCCGTTGTCAGTATGAATACCACACCAACATTCAAACCAGAGAGTTCCTTAAATAACGGTCATAACAACACAAGCAGATACTATTATTAATGCCCATTACAGATGAGTCTCTCTTTCCAAAGGCTTAATAACCACTTTTATTTTAAACATAACCACCACAAGATTCCTACTGGGTAGAAATTATGACCCCAAACAGAAAGGCTAAGTAAGCCCCTAGGGTCAGGTCACATAGCTAGTGGTGTAAAAGGTATTCAAACTCCCATGTATTGGACCTATAATCTACTGCCCTTCATACATTAAAAAAAGTAAGACAATCTTCCTCTCGTGTTGTCTGATGGCCCCGAATTTCAATTGTGGCAAAAAAAACACACACACACAAAAAAACACACACAAAAAAAAACACTGCTTCATGTTTTAGAAAATGCCTTGAAAAGCAGAAGGGCCCTGGCCAGTGTGGCTCAGTTGGTTGGAGCATCATCGGTTGTGGGTTTGATCCCCGGTCAGGGCACATGCCTAGGTTGCAGGCTCAATCCCCACTCTGGGTGGGTATGATCCCCTGTTTGGGTGTGCGGGAGGCAGCCAATCGATGTTTCTCTCTTACTTACATCGATGTTTCTCTCTATCCCTTGCTCTCTCCCTTCCTTTCTCTCTAAAAGCAATGAAAAAATGTCCTCGGGTAAGGATACAAAAAAAAAAAAAAAAGGAAATCAGAAGGGATTCCTATTAAAATCATGGAATGAACACATATATTCCGCTTTTGTAAGGCCCCTACATGGCAGCACAGGAATTTTTTTTAAAGGCATGATCCTACAAGGACAGTGAAAACAAGGGAAGGACAACAGCCACCAAATTGTGTATGGAAAAGACGACGAATGAGTGGTAGCTGTCTTAAAGGCGCAGGGAATGGTGGGATCCTAGGGCAAGGGGGGCATTGAGAAGTGAGATGCCAAAGTCCCGAGGGCTCAGGAATCCATAGCACTGGGCACTCCTGGAATAGGGTAAAAGGGGTGAAACTAAGGCAGGGGGATTAATTGACAATGTCCTTAAGAGGTCCCAAACCCCTCCTCGACTGGGCAGAGTGTGACCGTACTGTTCCCAAGCAGGTAGGAAAATGCGTTCACTGCAAAGATCAAAATAAAGGGTCTCTGCACTGGGCATACCAGGCTGAGCTGAAGGCAGGGGCTACTGCACTGAATAGTGGGGTTAGGGGCATTTGTCCTATACCCTGCGAGAGTGGCTAGTCCATGAGAACAGGGAAAATTAGTTAAGTGCATAAAGTAAAATATAAAATAGACTTATAGAGAATGCCAATTATATTTGCACACATTCAATAAGACAGAAAAACTGCATTAGTAATACAAGTGTTTCTAAATCAATGTACTAAATTGCAAAATCCAATAGCAGATCTAATAAGTACAATAATTTTAAGCTGTGATAAGCACAGAAAAATGTTTTGAGATATCTGCCAAAATAATCTTAAGTAAAAAATATCTGATTTTTTTATTTTATTGGTGAAAAAGTCACAAGTACTCTAATATTACAACTGTGTTATACTGTCTAATTTTATAATGGAAGAATATGTTTAATTTTAGATAAAGGTGAAATTAAAATCAAGATAAATTTTTTTCAGTTAAAGTTTATGGACCCCCACCCCCCCAAATTCCATCCCTGGACCCAAACACCAGCTTAAAAACCCTGACCTTAATTAAGATCACATTTGATAAGTCTCACTCACACACAATCATAAATATATTCTTCTTAAATATAATCAGACAACCAACATTCACCAGACTTTTGGGGAAGCCATCTAATATGAAAGACAGAGATCTAAAAAATAGAGCAATGTCACTTGGCAACAGTGGTATGCAGAGAGATGAAAACTTTTTAAATTTATTGTTCAAATCATTAGAAATAGAAGATACTACATTATCATATGCGGAAAGGATGCTATAAAAAGAACATATCAAGAAAAGAAGTTCTTAAAATTTATAACACAGTAACAGAAATTAACAACTTTAAAAGCATCAAAGGATGGGTTTGAGGGAGTCTCTCAGGAAGAAAAACACGAAAAATAAAATATAGGAGAAAAAATTAAAGAGCAGTCCAACATTTGAATCATATAAAGCCTAAAAATACAGAACAGAAAAAACAACAGTAAAAAATCATTAATAAAATAATTTAAGAAGAACCTTCCAGGGTTAAATGACATGAGTTAAATCCTCACCAAGGCTAAAAATTGTAAACTTTCAGAACACTGATGACAAACAGGAGAGCTTGTAAGCTTTCAGGGAGGAGAAACAGGACTTTAAAAAAAAAGAATGGGTTATTAGAATACTATTATACTTCTCAAAAGCAATATTAAAAATTAGGAGACGGTGGATTAATGCCTTCAAAATTCTAAAAGTAAACTCATTTCCACCCAGGCAAACTACCAAGTAAAGTGTAAAGGTAGAATACCAACATTTTCTGACATTCAAAGTCTCAGAAATTTTGCCTTCCCTGTATCTGTTCTTAGGAAGCTACCGGAGGATGTGCTTCTCTAAAACAATGGAGTAAACCAGGAAAAACATGGGATCCAATAAGATACATTTACTTTCTCCTTAGAGAAAGTAAAATGAATCCCCAGGGTTACAATGAATGGAATCCTAAGATGACAACTATGGAGCGAACTCAGGCTGCGCACATATAATCGTGTGTGTAATTTTCATTATTTATTCATTTATTAGAATGAGAGGACACACAATGTAATGCAAGAAAGGAAAAAATAAATCATACATGACTCCTGGGCTCGACTGTGAACAGCACTTACAATATTAATAATAACAATGTTGAATATTGATCTGATCAAGATAACAATGTAAATGTACTGGGAAGTAATTAGGCAAGGTAATGATTAAAGGGCTAAACAGAATCGGACGTCAAAAAAATCATGCCAATAACTGAAAAAGCAAGAAGTAACAACATATGCATGTTTAAGTAACAACATATGAATGTTTCTTAGAGATGTGGAGGTTGAAAGGAGTTATAAATAGTTGCCTCTAGACAGAGGGTTATTTTTTATGTTTTGTAGAGCAATTGGCTATTTAAATTACAGTATACACATGTACAACTTGGATAAAAATTGAAATTCAGTGTGAAGGAACTATTTCAGGGCAGAGAAAGAGAA
>PVJD01017613.1:0-16992 GCA_004026545.1 Mormoops blainvillei | reverse complement strand
GGGCTTAGCATAATCGACTCCATTTTGGGCCTGTTGTCTTGTTTTTAACGATACACAGTTTTGTTTAAGATTTACATAGATATTAGAACAATACATTAAGAACGATAAATTTCATACATAAAATGAAGGAAATAAATCAGAATTTTATGATAGTGTTAAATGACTTACTGATCTATATTGCTCTTGAACTGCATTCAGAAACTATGTGTTACTGATGTGACTTGAAATATCATACTTTAATTTCTTCTTACATTATTCATGTAAGAAAAAAATCACCCTAAGCCATGGGAGTTCTAAAGGCAATGTCCATTAATTCTATCTTTCTATGTTTCAAAGGAGATTGAGAGCACCCATACTATGAAAATGTAAGCATTATAAAAGTACATTTTTTGAATCATATTAGTACTATCATTTCAGCTGTTGACATAAGAAATGCCCAAGCCTGTAGAGAATTTTTGAAAGAGATTATTTCAGCCAAAACTAATGACAATTGCTGGGAAGTAAGATCTCAAATGCCTTGGAGAATGACAGTTTTGCAGTTTCTTTTATGCTTTTGAGATTAAGGAGGATACATAAGGAAGATTACATGGAGGTTGGAGAAAGCAAGGTAAGAATTGAATTTCAGGATAGTTTCTTTTGAGGGTGGTTATGGTGTGTTATTCCTAGATGAGCAAAAACAATGGACAGGACTTGCTTGAGGCAAAGGCAATTTTTTGCTAAAGAAGTTATGTGCCTGGGGCATGACTAACCACAATGACCTGCCCTGTTAGATATATCTAATTATAAATATCTAAAAGGCTCATTTCCATAAAACCTCTTTTTCATCAACACGGTTGTGAGACAATGGCATTTACTGTGTACTGATTTATAGTGGAAACCAACAGAGTCTTGTCATTAAAGTCTTAGTAGAAGTTAGCCAAATGATTTGGTTGAATGAACTAACTTGAAATCTATGAAATATGAACCAGCAAAAGATTAACACAACATATTTGGAAGTGAAGTTATACAGAAGGAATACATCATAGTAAAAATGTTAACATAAGAATAATTGATTTGCCTAGAAATAGATCAATTATCCCTATAATTCTTAGTTTTATATGCTTCTAAAAGACTACTATTCTTAGACAATCCCTTGGAGGAATGTACAGAAGTTGCAGAGGGTTACATGCATTGCCTGATGTTTGTAACAAAAGAGCAATAACAATTTATGACTGCTTTTATTAAAAGAAGATGTACTGATTTTGTGAACCTATAATGCATAAAACAAATGAACATAGTCACTATCTCATAATGCTGCAAAAGACGTCTGGTTTCTGTTTCATCTTGTCATGCTGCTGTCTTGTCCCATGCTTTTCAGTTTTAGAGCATGACTCAGCAGTTTCCAACCCTAAGAGCCACTGACCCATATGTTTGGAGAAGTCCTTCCAGAAGGCTTTACACAAACCAAACACAGAGTGTATATTTTTTATGTAGGACTGTAACCGAAGAAAAATGGGGATTCAGTTGCCTGTTGCTTCAAAAGCCAAACTCCTGAAGCAGATGCTAGTGCAAAAGGAAAGAGGTTTTATTTGAGTGCTGAGTGACCTGGGAGAATGACGCCCTGCCATCTCAAAACCCATCTCCTCTTTCTGCCATGATGAAAGTCCAACCATCTTCAGCAAGGCCGAGACAAAAGGCAGTGCCCAGAGTTCCAGCTCCGTTTAAAAATATAGTCCTTCGGAGCCCATCCACAGCTGCTAAGTGGTCTTAGTCTCCAGATAGCTTAGCTTGTTCCTTGCTGCTGTCCATTTCAGGCTCCCTCCTGGAGCCTGCATGTGGAGCCTGCACAGCCATGGGCCACGCAGCTGCTGAAGCCGCATGGTGGGGTGCTTTCGGGCATGAGAGCACGTGACGTACCAGTGAGTGCACCACCAGGTGGGCATGAGAGGCTCCCTCCTGGAGGCTGTGGGCCACGTGGCTGTTAAAGCCACATGACCCGTGGAGAGACCAGGCCAATGCATCATGTTAGTGCAGATCATGAACTAGGGAGAGCTTCTTTGTTCCCTTGGAATTATATTAGCTTGGGTGTGAGACAGACTAGGTGCTTTCTCAAAATGGCCAATTAACTTCCCAAACTTTTGCGTGCTTTTGGCGGGTCTACCTCTCAACTGATCCCTTCTTTCCCCAGGCTATACTGACAGACCTTTTCAGTCCGGCACCTCCCCCTGTGACATTTTCACTTCTTTGGTGGCGCATGTACCTGCCTTCCCCTGGTCCCACCCCCAATCTGGTACTGAAAGTGGCGGAGAGGGCTTTTTTCTCTCTCCAATCATCTTGTTAGTTTTTCACGCTTGGGCCCTATCCGTTGGTATTTCTAGTTTTCCACACAATCAGTGTAAGAACCTCCCCCTGTCACCATTTGGCCAATGGCAGAGACCCCCTGATGCTCTGAACAGACTGTCTACTGATAACAGGAAGAGGTAGATAAGGAAATGAATGCTTACAAGGTCTCAAAGTCTCATCTACAGGTTACTTGTTAATTAATGAGGAAGAAAGATAGCTTTAATGTGAAAACATCTGTGGGTCACCACCGTAACCAGATGACTAAACATCACTAATGACTTGGCATTCTGACCTGCTGTGTTTCCTGATAGGACATACTGAGAATTACAGTGTAGCACATGTGAATTTTCCTTGCAAGAAAAGTTTATTCAGTCACGAAAGAATAATTAAAACAATTAAGGCTCTGGCTTTATCTTTTCAGAAATGTCAAATAAGTGTGGAATTTAAATCAATGTATCATATCAGCCTGAGCCTGACTGCCTGGTACTCTCTGGCATGAGGATTATTTTGGCTGATTATTTTTAAGAAACAGCAAACACAGGAGGAGGTCTGAAGACTGAGTAGCAGTTACTCAGTCTTTTGTAAGGGATATTTACATTTATAAGGGAAATCTCCAACTCTAAAGGATTCCCCTCTCTGTACCAGAAAGAGGAGGACGGCGCTAATGCTCTTGAACTCTCTCACCAATGGAGAAGATAAGCACTTAAATCTGCATAACAACCACACCTTTGTTTACTGACCTTTCCCTGGTAGCCTCCCATAACTGGCTTCCCTCCCCACAACATCTTCTTTTGTCTTTAGCTGGAGGATGATATTTAAGGTGATTGCTTCTGCTGTTTAGGAGAGTTACTTGGTTTTCGTGGTTCTCTCTCATGTATACAGGAGGTATACACATTATTAAATTTTTGTTTGAGTTTTTACTGGCAATCTGTCTTATATTATCAGGGGGCGGGGAGTGGTCTCAGCCAAGAATCTAAAAGGGTACAGCAGCATGGTCACCCAGAGCATGGGAGCACAGCACAAGTGCTGTGCGGTCACCACCATAACCAGAGGATAAAGGCGTAAGGGCAGAGCATCCAAACCATTTGCTAAAATGGTCTTTTGCCCCCTCTCCTTCCTGCTGGAATCACTGTTAAAACCACAATAACACTTTTGATTCAATAAAAGCAACACTGACGATGAATGTGAATAAAATGTTGTATGTAACTGAGGTAATTAGTAGTTAAACACAGTTGATCAGTGAATAGATTTTTTGATCTATCACTCCTGTTTAGCATAAATACACAATTCAGTTAGATAATAATTCCTCCTGGTATGGAATTTTAAGTTTCATTTGTAAATGAGAGCAAACATAAACAAATTATACATACATATCATTTTCTCTTGTTTTCATGCCAAATTGGCACAAATTCAATGACTTAAAACAATACCCACTTTTTATCTCACAGTTATATCAGGAAAAGTCAAACGTCGCAGGCCTGGGTTCTCTGCTCAGGCCCCACAGGGTGAAATCAAGGGATCAACCAGGCTACATAGCTGATCTGAGGCTCTTTTTTTCCCCAGATTGAATGGTTTGGATAGATTGTATAAAAAGAAAACCGAGTATGTGGGTTTTGCAAAATAAATTTGAAGAAATTGAAATGGTGAAAATAAATAGATATGATGCATTCTACAATGAAGAAATAGTTTTAATATTCTTGAGAAGTATTTATATATGACATAAAATATTTTCTTGGTTCTGTGATAGGTGATTTAATGCAGTGGTAGAAAGTCAGTGAGATTAGTTTAAAAATAAATTGATAGAATAAGTTTAAATCACTTTCCTTCTGTATTATGTGTACTGGTCTCCCCTTTCCTCTCCTCACAGACATATACCAATTATGTGTGCATGTACACATACATGTGGACACATATACATATATCTGCACCCATATACACTAACTGGAACACAAAAGAAATTTTTTAACCCACTGATTGATTTTATAGCTACAGAAAGATATCTGGTTGCAGAATCACTTAGTGACCATTTTAATAAATATAAATCCATCAGCCCTGGCTGGTGTGACTCAGTGGATTGAATGATGGCCTGTGAATCAAAGGGTCACTGGTTCGATTCCCAGTCTAGGCACATGGCTGGGTTGCAGGATAGGTCCCCAGTTGGGGGAGCGTGAAAGGCAACCACACATTGATGTTTCTCTCCTTCTCTTTCTCCCTCCCTTTCCCTCTCTAAAAATAAATTTAAAAAATTTAAAAAATAAATCCATCAACCAGTGCCTGATGTACTCCAGAACTGGCCAAATAGATTATGCTCACATGAGGAGAAAGAGGGAATAAAGGTATGAAAGTCATGTTCTGGAGGGGCGATATGAAGAGAATTTGAAATTTTCCATTATGACAGCATCAGTATCTCCTAAAATATTTGAAAGTTTAATGATGCTTTATTCAACAAGAAGAAGGAATGTATTAGTTATCATCCAAGGAAATATGAGGAATGGAACAAAACCTGTCTCTAAATTCAGGTCAAGCAAATGGCAGGGGAAGCATCCATCAGTTAATCAGAAGAGGGCAATGAGATCACCAAAACCTCTATAACTTGCTTCCTTGCAAATAGGTATGCTGGTAAAAAATATGGCTAATGTGTAAGTCTGTGTCCTAATGTAAATTAGTTAACAGAATAAAGCTTACAAAATTCAGTGGACTGGGAGGAGGGGATTTGAGGACAACTTTGAGTCAGGGGCACAAAATGAAACTTTAGAATTCAAAATTTGGTTGTTGAAGGAGGTCCTAGAAACTAATAGATTATTTTGATCTTTGTGGTAAGTCCCTGTTTCTGTGACCCATCAGTTAAATTATATTTTTCTAACCAAGACATATTACCTTATAAATTATAAATTAAAATTTTCATGTATTGTGGTTTCCTTAGAAGAACTATAAGGTAAAGACAAAACCGGGATAATTTAATTCAGCTGACACAGAAAGAAAAAAATTAGACGTCATATGTGAGAAGGAAATGGGGATTTTGTGATATAATAGTAAAATGCTAGGATCCAGATACTTTGATAGTAAAGAATGACAAGTTTTCAATTTCTGGGTTAATTCTATTAATAAACTCTATTCTTAGGCACTCAAGCAGGGGTGTCCAACCCACGGCCAGTGGACCACATGCAGCCCAGGATGGCTATGAATGCAGCCCAACACAAAATCGTAAATTTACTTAAAACCTTTCTTTTGCTCATCAGTTTTTGTTAGCGTTTGTGTATTTAATGTGTGGCCCAAGACAATTCTTCTTCTCCCAGTGTGGCCCAGAGATGCCAAAAGGTTGGACACTCCTGCTACAGACACTTAATTATAACATCTAGACTGAATTTAAATGAATGATTTTCATTAATTAGGGACCATCCTCGTCTCCATCCTGATGATTATAAAAAATATTTTAATAAAGCATCTGTAGTGGACTGGTCATGGCTATTGTCTCAAAGAAGGCTTAGCATATTTAAATCAGGAAGAACTTTAGAAACTAGGCATATGCAAAGAAAAAGAATAGTTTAAGCAGAAAATGCAAATACTTTGAGTTATTTTGTAATTGTAAATACTAAATGTACTACTACCTTAAATAATTTACAAGCACATATAGGTATGCTGTAATTGGATGGCATTTATCTTATGTCCTCACATGTTTTATATCCAAATTAAGTACTTTTGATTTCTTAGAATAAAGTTTAAGTAACCATCTTGTTCATGGTATCACAATGGACACTTATAAACTTAAAAAAAACTGGCATTACTGTTATGATTACAAAAGTAGTGTTACGGAAAAATGAAACGACCAGACACTGAGGGGTTAGGAGCACGATCTTTACTTACATGCACGGGCCCAGAGGAGACAAACTCCAAATTCTGAGCCCAGAACAATAGCCCCGCATTCCCTTTATGCTGGGCTAAGTGGGGTAAGGGTCTTGGGAGGCGTGGTATAGATTTGGTGCGAAAAGGGTTTACAAAGGTGAAAGAGAAGCATTTACATCATAAGTCAGGGCAATTGGCTTTAAAAGGGCTTACAGAGGTGGGAGAGAAGCATTTACATTGTAAGTCAGGGCAATTAGCATTTCATCTTTGGTATCAGCCTTGATTTCCTCTACAGTAGTACATACACATCTTGGTTGCATCCAAATTAAACAATTTAGAAGTTACAGAAAAAAAAAGAGGAAAAGTTCACCATGATGTTACCTTTCTAAGATACCCACTGTTAATACTTTAGTATTTTGGGTTATCCTTGCCTGCCTGTACATGCCTCTCTATCTATCCAGTGCCTATGAGCACCCATAGACATTCAATTTAAAAATATGAGCATGTGTAAACAAACCTGTTCCTCAATTTTGTATGGAATACTCCTCCCATCACCCCTACATTCACTCCTCTACAAATATACATGTCATCTTCTCATGAGACGAGCATTTTGTCTCCCACACCCCAGATATATTTTGTCAGGAGGTGGGTCAGTTTCTTCTTGAAACGCCATTGCCACTGTTGGACAATCTCCCTTCCACTCTTAATCTAAATTCTCCTGCTACATTTGGTTTCAAGTCACCTGGCTCTTTTGCCCTCTACAGATCTCATTCCTAATTCCTGGATTCAACTAATTCAGTCTTTTCACTGCACCCACTGAATGACTAGCTCCATATTTACTCCTGCTGTCTTCACGTTGATTCCCACCGTAGCCTGGATGACAGCAATGTTCAGGACTTTCAGTGCAGTTCCTCACTTCTTAACTGTCAATGTCTTTTATCCATGTTCCGCTTCACCACCAATTCCATGGCTGTGTCACAGGCCCTGCCTCCACTCAGAACTGCTATGCTTCTGACATCATGCACTCATACTTCTGCCCTCTGACCCCAAAACACTTGTCCTCTCATTCTCACATTGGGGGATTCCCATTTTTGCCTTTCCTCTGACCTATAGGCCTCTTGCTTCTAACTCTATTTCTTGCCACATTCAATTCAACTGTCTATCACTTTACTGTCTCTCTTAACAGTACCTGAGACCCCTTGCTTCATAGTTTTTGTTCAGAATTGTTTGGCAAAACCCCACGGATGGATCTTTGTAAATCTAGACCTCTTCCAGCTTCTCAGAATGGGAGAAAATCCCATCTGCGTAGACTGTCAAGGCCTTCATGTTCAGTGCTGATTGGAAGGTCCCTATATTCTTCCCCAGTGTTCTCTGATTGTTTATTTACACTTGCTTCTTCGAATCTTCAGCCAAAGGATAGGTTAAGGTTCCCACAAAACAAGGAGCTGAATTGTCTGCTGCTTTAGGCTATTCCTTCCCCAGTGGAATAAATCTTTACCCAGGGGTTTCATTTCAAATATTCTTGCTTAGTCTTGACCTTCGACTTTCGCCAGGAAAGAGGAGGAAAGTAGCACAGGAAACTGGGCAGTTACAGTACTTTATCTCCCTCTAAATGGAAAGAAATGTCAGAGCTATAATGACCTCTGTGGAGCTCTTGATACTGTGACTATTTTCTCTTCAAACTGTCTCTGGGTTCCCACACCCCATGCTGCCCTGGATCTCCAATCATCTCTCTTACTGTTCGTTTTAAGAATCCCTCATGGGATCTACCTCATCTACGTATCCTTTTAAATTACAGTGGTACCTCAGTACTTGTCGTTAATTTGTGCATGAACTCCTGTGAGTGCCAAAACTGATGAGTGCCAACCTATTTGCAAGCTGCCCTGAGCCTGGCTTCGACCTCTGTTTCATTGGGAGAAAGGGGCCCTGGGTGGCAAGCAAGCACTGAGCGCTGAAACATTTTTTTTCTTGTCAAAATACGACAAGTACAGGGTTTGACGAGTTCTGAAGCTGACAAGTACCGAGGTATGACTGTATTTGTGAGAATATTGTAGAGGAAATCAAGGTTGATACCAAAGATGAAATGCTATTTGCTCTGATTAATGCTATAGATGTTGAGACACCATTTGCCCTGACTAATGCTGTAGATATTGAGACACCATTTGCCCTGACAAATGCTGTAAATGCTTATCTCTCACCTCTGTAAGCCCCTTCGGCGCCAAATCTATACCTCCCAAGACCCTTCCCCCACTTGGCCCAGCATAAAAGGAATGCGGGGCTATTGTTCTGGGCTCAGAATTTGGAGTTTGTCTCCTCTGGGCCCGTGCACGTAAATAAAGATCGTGCTCCTAACCCCTCAGTGTCTGGTCATTTCATTTTTCTGTAACATTATGAATTCTATCTTAGTTCCTTTTTACTCCCTTCCATGGTTACAATTATAATCCATGGGCTACATCTCCAAACTAGATACTTATGCAGAAATTCAGGAATCTATATTGAATAGTAATGTGAAACAAACTGAACTTCCCTTTCTGAAATCATCTCCTCCTTCCAAATGCCCCATCTCTGTATCTGTACCTACCACCCATGCCAGTATCTAGTCCAGAAGCCTGAGTGCCATCCCCAACAATGTCTTCTCTCTCACACTCCACTCCCAGGGCACCAATTCCCGTCCCTTTTGTTTCCTAAGTATGTCAAATCCACTCACTTCTCTGCCTCTCCACTGCAACTACCCACATTCAGGCAGACACAATACCTTTCCAGGATCACTGCATAGGTCTCTAATGTTCCCTCCTTTTCCACACCATCCTTTGCACTGTGGCCACAGTGGTCTTTTGGAACTTAAAATCCAATCTTGTCATTCCCAAGCCTAAAATCTGTCAATAGAACCCCAGTACTATTAGGATGAAATCTACAAAGTTCCAATGGTATGGCCCCAGCCAAACATGGTTTCATTCTCATTTCTGGATATCTTTCTCTCTATGTTGAAATCACATTATACTTCTTGAGTTCTTCAGGTATCTATATTTTTGCTGATGATCCTTCTTAAAACTGGGGTATTTTCCCCTATCACTGTTACGGAAAAATGAAACGACCAGACACTGAGGGGTTAGGAGCACGACCTTTATTTACGTGCACAGACCCAGAGGAGACAAACTCCAAATTCTGAGCCCAGAACAATAGCCCCGCATTCCCTTTATGCTGGGCTAAGTGGGGGAGGGTCTTGGGAGGCCTAGTATAGATTTGGTGCGAAAAGGGCTTACAGAGGTGGGAGAGAAGCATTTACATCTTAAGTCAGGGCAATTAGCATTTCATCTTTGGTATCAGCCTTGATTTCCTCTACATCACAACCCACACATGTACAGCAGATCCAGACCTCTGCACATAGGGGTTGTATGTTTCTCTGCTGTACCCTCATAGCTCTGTAATTCTCCTATCATGGCCCTTAACTGCATTGTGATTTAACCTTCCTGTTATCCATATTCATTCTAAATATCAATATCTATAAAGTTGGTGAGAGCGGGAATCATATTTCTCCTTTTCACTCTATATCCACAGAGATTAGCACAGTGCCTGGCATATAAAAGGTCTTTAATCAATACTATAGAATAGATAGTGTGAATTATGAACAATCAGGAAGGCATATCTTAACTATACAGTTTGATAAACAAGTTGATTTTATGTGGAATAGTGCATTCTGAATGACAAGACTTTTTTTTACAGTGATTTATTGAATAATCCTGTTGGTGAGATAAGAACTTTATCTATATCTATCACTATATATACATATCACAATTTTACAAACATTGTCAAAACTGAAAGGCTTTTCTGATTAATCCTAATGTTGTATTCTAATATAATAGGGAGGAAGATTTGAGATATCATAACATAGTGGTAAGAGCAGTAGATGAAGAGTTACAGAAACTGTATGAAAATTCTATTTTGTGTGCTAAACCTCACTAACTTGCCATATGATTTTATCTATATCTTTTAGAGCCTATTATTAAAACAAAGTATGTTCATTGCTTTGGAGAATGGCATGGCATTAATAATGTTAGTTTTATTTATTTGAAGGCTTTGTGAGGACAGACTGTAAATACCTGAAAGGGGTTTCTATTACTATTGCTATTACCACAGCTACTGTTTTTTTTTACTGTTTCATTTTTTTCATAAGATTTTCCACAAAAAATAAATGAGGAATTGCAATACAATAAATAATATTTCTATACCAATAAAATCCCCATTTGGGGAAATATTTCTAAAGGTGGGCATCATAATTCTGAAATATTTTATAATATCTTTAGAAATAGGTGTAATAATAATTGTTAATATATGTTTAGTGCTTTCGTGGTATATGATGTCCTGCTATGTGCCTTACATTCATTATTTCACTTAGTCCTCCCAACGTCACTGAGTTAGATAACCTTGCTGAGCCCACTTTACAGATGAAGAAACTGCATCTGACAGGTTGAGAAGCTTAGTCTTATAGATACTGTGATCTAGCTGGATAGAAAATTGTCTGTCCTGTGCTGACATGGCTGTGTGTGTGTGCATTGTGATTAAATTATATTTTGGTCTTTAAAATATTGACTGAGATATGTTCTGTTTCAGCTAAAGTGTTTCATTTGGATATAAATTTATTTTGAACCTGAAGTTATTTTTGCCTCTATTACATTTGCAGTTCAAGTTTTATTTAGGTTAATTTGGAATGCTGAGAAATTTCAAGATGAATTAAAGGTAGTTGAAAATAAAAGAGTATTCTGAAGGGGATGTTTCTAAATAGTAGTCTGACGATAAGAAAAATTAAGTTGTTTTGTTAGTTAGTATTAATTTGTTTTCTGGCCATTGTTAGATCTCTGAAAAGAAATATATTCTTTTTAAGATACAGTTAAGTTACTCAAAATTCCTTCTTGGAGGACATAGAATAAGTAGAATGGGATCTACTTATCTACATACAAGTAGTAATAACAGAATATTTTACCATATTCAAGGAACCTTTTCTGCAACACTTACAAGTACTTAGGTGTGAATATATTACATAAAAATTTAAATTGTGAGGAAAATAAAACATCAAAGAAAGAAGAAGATGGATCTAAGGAAGAGGTAGAGAAAAAGGACAAAAAAGCATCACTTTCAGAAGCTTGTACATGCAGCCCAGTCCTGTTTCAGTCACTTTAACTGTCCCCAAGGACTCCATTCCCTTCCTATTTCAGAGAAAATAAGAAGGTGACTATTACATCTTTCTCCAAGTCTCTTGTTTTGGTTTGTGTCATGTAATAAAATACAGTATATTCTTTGAAACCATTAAAACAAATACTATAACTTTCTTCCAAACTGCAAATTATGAGAGGCTTGTTAAGAAGAGCAAAATTTTGCAGATACAAATTGTTTAGTAAGCATGTACTTTCATTTCTTCTAAACACCTGATGTTTTAGGCAAGCACTAAAAAACCCTGAACTTCAGTTTCTTCACTTGTGAAATGAGAAACTTGAACTATAGGTAAGAAGAGTACATTTAAACATGCAAAACTGAGAGGTTACACATTTCTGTATAAATAAAATGTCAACCTTCGATCTAGCACACAGTCCCGTAGACACATAGTGGTGTTAATGAAGAGGGAGGGCTCACTTTTCGTTGACATTATCTCCTCTTTGACAACACATTTGCCTCTATTCAAATGTGTTTTTTACCCAGAGCGTCAAAACTAGTTAAATCGCATTGGCTGCATCAGGTTATGCATATTTGTTATTAATTTAAACAGGAATTTAGTCCTGTTGATGATTTAGCAGTCAGAGATTCTCTGCCATTATTCTCACCACCAGGGTAATTTGTTGGCACAGTAGACGTGAGTCTCGATCACTATAAACAGAAGGGTTATATTTAGAATTTCTGCATCTATACAGAAGAATGAGCTAGACTGGGCTAGTTCAATATGTTTCCTATATAGTATTCTTTTCAGTTTTTGAATAAGACAAATGTCTATAGAATTGATTAGCTAATATTTCAAGTTTCTATACAGTGAGAAATTTATATAGCAGATACCTTAAAAGTTTAAAGAGTTGATCATAAAATAACCTTAATCTTGGAGTTCTTTTTCCCAGGAATTAATTCTATCTTTCATTTTCCATTGGTCTATTGAAATTTTTACTTAAGTAAATTTTAATAATTTACCTTCATTTAGGGGGAATCATTAATTGGGCATTCAAAATTCATTGTCCAACAGCTGTGACATATTATTATTTTAAAAATCTCTCTGTG
The DNA here is from genome assembly GCA_004026545.1 of Mormoops blainvillei. NCBI lineage: Eukaryota > Metazoa > Chordata > Mammalia > Chiroptera > Mormoopidae > Mormoops > Mormoops blainvillei. The sequence goes on along the minus strand of PVJD01017613.1, from coordinate 4,569 downwards.
TAGGTTTTTTTCCACCTAGTACAGATAATGAGAGGGAGGAGTTAGCAATATTTTAGTATTATAAAGTACTTTCACCCTCGTGTAGTTTTATAGTGTTATTTGAAAGTGGACCAGGGTTAGTTGTAAATGTGTATTGCAAACTCTAAGGTAACACTAAAAAAAAGTTTTAAAAGTGTAATTGATGTGCTAAGAAAGGAGAGAAAAATGAATCATATAAAGTGCTCAATTAAATCCACAAGAGGTCACCTCACACCTGTTAGAATAGCTATTATCAAAAAGACAACAAAGAACAAACATGGTGAGAAAGTGAAGAAAAGAGGTCCCTTGCACACTGCAGGTAGGAATATAAACTGGTGCAGCCACTATGGAAAACAGTATGGAGGTTCCTCAGAAAATTAGGAATACAGATACCATATGACCCAGCGATCCTTCTGGGTATTTATCCAAAGGATTTTTAAATCACTAACTTGAAAAGATGCCTGTACCCTGGGTTAATTACAGCATATTTTGCAAAAACTAAGACATGGAAATAATCTATATGTCCATCAGCAGATGAGTGGATAAAGAAAATATGGTACACAGTGGGAAATTATATCTATAATGGAATAATATTGTCATTAAAAAAAAGGAAATCCTGAGATCTGTGACAACATGGATGAACCCTGAGGACATTATGCTAAGTGTAATAAGCCACATACAGAAGGATAAATACTACAGGAGGAACTTACATGAACTATCTAAAATAGTCAAACTCATAGAAGCAGAGAATAGAATGGTGGTTGCCAATCAATCCGGAGAGGTGGAAATGGGAAGGTATTAGTCAAGAGGTTTAAGTTTGTTACACAAGATGAATAACTCCTAAAGAACTTTTTCTTTATACAACATATAGTGCCCATAGCTAATAATATTGTATTGTACACTGAAAAAAATTTTATAGGGTAAAACTTATGTTGTGTTCTTATCACACAAAAATAATAATAAATAAAGAGAGCAGGAGGAAATGTTTTAAGGTAATGGATATGTTTATGGCATAGATTATGGTAATGATTTCATAGATGAATACTTCTACATTAAGTATGTTCACACAAATCCTTTTAGGCAGGGGTGTCCAGCCTGCAGCCCACTGTATGCAGCCCAGGGTGGTTATGAATGCGGCCCAACACCAAATCGTACATTTACTTAAAACATTGGATTTTTTTTTTGTGATTACATGTCAAAATGTATTATGTGTAGCCCAAGACAACTCTTCTTCTTCCAATGTGGCCCAGAGACATCAAAAAATTAGCCACACCTGCTAGGTTTTGTTTGGTTGTTTTTTTAAGGTTTTATTTATTTTATTTTTAGACAGAGAGGAAGGGAGAAAGAGAGGAAGAGAAACTTCAATGTGGTTGCCTCCCATGCGCCCCTTACTGGGACCTGGCCCGCAACCCAGCCATGTGCCCTGACTGGCTAATTGAACCAGCAATCCTTTGGTTCGCAGGTAGATGCTCAATCCACTGAGCTACACCAGCCAGGACCACCCCTACTAGCTTTTAATCATCGCGTCACTAGAAGTCATGCATGTGCTCCAAAGCTGCTTTTGTCAGTTTTTCTTAGCTAACAGCTTATTTTTTAAAATATATTTTATTGACTATGCTGTTACAGTTGTCCCATTTTATCTCCACTTTACTCCCCTCTGCCTTGCACCTCCCTCCCACCAGCATTCCCCGCCTTAGTTCATGTCCATGGGTCAAATATATATCTTCTTTGGCTTCTCCATTTCCTGTACTATGCTTAACTTCCCCCTGTCTATTTTGTACCCACCATTTATGCTTCTTATTCCCTGTACCTTTCCCCTCCTTTTCCACCGTCCCCCACCCTTTCTGATGACCCTATATGTGATCTCCATTTCTGTGATTCTATTCCTGTTCTAGTTGTTTGCTTAGTTTGTTTTTGTTTTTGTTTTTGTTTTTTTAGGTTCAATATTTAGGTATTGATACTTGTGAGTTTGTTGTCATTTTACTGTTCATAGTTTTGGTCACCTTCTTTTTCTTAGGTAAGTCCTTTAACATTTCTTTTAATAAGGGCTTGGTGATGATGAACTCCTTTAACTTGACCTTATTTGGGAAACACTTTGTCTGCCCTTCCATTCTAAATGATAGCTTTGTTGGACAGAGTATTCTTGGATGTAGGTCCTTGTCTTTCATGCCTTTGGATACTTCTTTCCAGCCCCTTCTTGCCTGGAAGGTTTCTTTTGAGAAATCAGTTGATAATCTTACGGGAACTCCTTTGTAGGTAACTGCTTTTCTTTTGCTGCTTTTAAGATCCTCTCCTTATCTTTAATCTTGGGTAATGTAATTATGATGTGCCTTGGTATGTGCCTCCTCGGGTCCAACTTCTTTGGGACTCACTGAGCTTCCTGGACTTCCTGGGAGTCTATTTCCTTTGCCAGATTGGGGAAATTCTCCTTCATTATTTTTTCAAATAAGTTTTCAATTTCTTGCTCTTCCTCTTCTCCTTCTGGCATCCCAGTGATTCAGATGTTGGAACATTTAAGGTCATCTCAGAGGTTCCTCAGCCTCTCCTCATTTTTTTGAATTCTTGTTTCTTCATTCTGTTCTGGTTGAATGTTTATTTCTTCTTTCTGCTCCAAATAGTTCATTTGAGTCCTTATTTCCTTACCTTCACTGTTGATTCTCTGTATATTTTTCTTTATTTCACTTTGCATAGCCTTCCTTTTTTCCTCCATTTTGTGTCCATACTCCACCAATTCTGTGAGCATCCAGATTACCAGTGTTTTGAACTCTGAAACTGTTAGGTTGGCTATCTCTTCATCGCTAGTTGTTTTCAAAGCTTTGATCTGTTCTTGCGTTTGGGTCATATGGTTTTTTGTCTTGGTGCACCTATAACGTTGTGAGGGGTGGAGCCTTAGGTATTCACCAGGGCAGGGCAACTCACGTTGGTGCCTTGTGGTGCCGTATGTGGGGGAGGGGTCAGAGAGGGAACAATGCCGTTTGCTTGGCTCTCCATCAGCTTTCAGTCACTTCCCCTGCTACCCACAAGCAAATTGGGACCTTCTAATGCTGATTCCTGGGTGGATGCGTTTGTGTACATTCTAGGACCCTGTGGGTCTCTCAAACGAACTCTCATGCGGGACTGCCAGTTTCTCCCACTGCTGCAACCCCCGCAGGTTTTTACTGGTAGAGGTTTTAAGGTTTTCTTTCCCAGCACCTGAATCCTGGGTTGCACCTTATCTCTCACTCCCCAGATTTTCTTCTCAGTTTATCCACACGCAAATGTGGGACCACCTGGTCCTCCAGCTGCAGCCTTGCCGTGTGTCCTCTCTGTCCTGGCTGCCCATCTCTGCCTCTCCTACCAGTCTGGGTGAATGTTTCTTCTTTAATTCCTTGGTTGTCAGACTTCCATACAGTTCGATTTTCCGGTAGTTCTGATTGTTTTTTGTTTTTAAGTTTGTTGTTGTACTTTTTTATGTTGTGCGAGGAGACAAAGTGTATCTACCTATGCCTCCATCTTGGCCCGAAGTCTCTGGGCTAATAGTTTAGATAACAGGATATAGCTTATCTCACCCAATTTGCCTTGGCCATTTGATTATTTCTGCTTGCTAAATTTGCTTGTTGAATTGCAGCTATTGTTTTGCTTTATATTAAAAAGCTCATCAAAAATATATTGATGACTGAACTACCACATAAATAGAAAGAGTAAGTCTGTATGTGATTAAAGAAGAATATCTGTGTAAATGATAATTTTACAGAAGCAGCTAGAAAGAAAAATGTGGCAATGAATACAATAATAAATATTGGCAAAGCAGTTTTTAAATTAAGGTATAATTGACATACATGATATTAATTTCAAGTGTACAACATAATGATCTGATATTTGTATATATTGTGAAATGATCACCACAATAAGTCTAGTTAACATATGTCACCATACATAGTTACAAAATTTTTTTTCTTATGGTGAGAACTTTTAAGATTTACTGTCCAAGCAATATAGTATTATAACTATAGTCACCAGGCCGTACATTACATCTCCATGACTTATTTATTTTATAATTGGAAGTTTGTACCTTTTGACTCCCTCTGCAATTTTTCCTACTTCCTACCCCCTGCTTCTGGAAACTACCAAACTAATCTGTTCTCTGTATCTTTGAGCTTGGGTTTAAAAAATACTTTTGTTTTCTTGTTTTGTTTTTTTTAGATTCCGCATATAAGGGAGATCATACAGTATGTGTCTTTCTCTGACTTATTTCACTTAGCATAATGGCTCTCAAATTCCATCCATGTTGTCATAAATGGCAAGATTTCCTTTGAAAAAATCTGTTTAATTAGATTGCAGAGGAATTTCTTCCAAGTATTTTCTGTCATAAAGTTTTGTCAAATTGTGGCATAATTCCATCATAAAGTCCGATATTTTCAAAGAATGGGGATACCTGTGGTAAACCAAAAAAGTTTTCTCAGAATAAGGATTAAATTATACTTTGTAAAATTAAATTGATGTCTTTTGTTGCTGAACATAGAGGATAAGAACAAAACTACAGAGGCATGTTAAGAGGTTTATAAACATGCA
>PVJD01017612.1:0-16989 GCA_004026545.1 Mormoops blainvillei | reverse complement strand
ACTTTCCTGTGTATAAACTCACTACCACCATCACTTGATTCGGCAGGTGCGACTCACATGCTGGAGGGGAGGAGATGGAACTCGGAGAGGCTCGAGGATTTGCTTGTGGTCACACAGTGTTAGAGCTGAGTCTGAAATCTGCTTTTTGACTCTAAAGTACAACATTTTGTTTTCTTGATAAAGGTATAGATTTTACATATGTTTGAGAATGGTTAGTGTTTTGTGGCTGCTTTAATAAAATGTTTAGCTTCTAGAAAAATATGCCAACATAACATTCCTGGTAAAGGAGCTTGCATCCACCAGGCTGTGTGATTCTCACCGAGCATGTGCAGAGGGCGGCCCCTCGGAGGCAGAGCCCTGACCTCGCTCTGTGCTCAGGGTGAAGGGATCTTATTTGGCCTGAGATCTGACATTTTATCACAAAATTATTTTTTCTAGAGTCCTTAATGTAACCATTGTTCACTAAGGAAATAAACTTTTTGGTTTTCTGTTCTGCTATGCACATGGTTAATCATCTATTACAAGAGACAGTAACAGTTCCTGCTGACTTTTTCTTTTCTTTTTCCTAAAGTTGGAACAAACTACTAGTGCTTTGTCAACGATAAAAAAAAAAATGGACATATTATAGTGCCATGAGTCTCTTGATTTTTATATAAAAACATATCCTTGTTTCTGTTATTTTGTGCTTTATAAAGAGAGGAAAGGGGGACCTTTCCTACTTTGTTGTCTTATTGATGACTAGGGATTGATTGATGAATCTGACAAACTGATGAGGTGAGGACTAGGGATTGATTGATGAATTAGATAAACTGATGAGGGGTCTACCGGTTGCCGGGCACTAGTGTGGGAAACAGACAATGAACACTGCTGCATTGCACCCTTTCAGCAGGTCCCCCTTTCATCTCTACCCCCTCAAAGTCATGGTTTTTACATTGAAATTTTAGTTTACAGAAACAATAAGCTTCTATGTTTCCTACTTTTCCAAAGTCTACCATATATCAAATTAAAAGATGGAAGTTGGACAAGTAAGTCATAATCCAGCATCTTAAAAAAATAGTATTTTAAACCACTTAGCTAAGATTTTTTGACCAATTATCTGAATCTATAAAAAAATTTCCCCCTCTATTGGACATTGATCCAATTTTCTTACTGAGTAAACCATATTTCAGTCAACTCAAGCAACCTTATTTTATCACATTTAAATAAGCTTTTTATGAACCCAGTGCTTCTTATACATCAACTAGGTCTTATGCTAACACTTGAATACTATATGTAAATGTGCTTTCTGCGTGGAAAGATATGTCTCCATAAAATAGACTCATTATTACAAAATGCATTTGAGAGTGAGTTAACTGAACAAGTACATAGGATAATGACACTGATATTTTCCTGGAAAACCAGGCATTAGATGAGGCACTGTATCTCTTCTCTAACGTATATACAACCTTGCAACTTAGAGATTTATCCCATTGCACAATGATGACACTGACCCATTTACAGAGTATAAATAACTTGTCTAAAGTCACAGAACTAGTGTCGGAGCTAAAAGGCAGACCAGTTCCAGAGATATTTCTAATATGCTGGTCTGACTTTATATTTCATAATCACACCAAAGCAAACCACTTATTGACATCAATATCCATCTCCTAATGGTTGGTTACTGGATACTGACATTATATATAACACATATTTCATTCCTAGATCAGATGTATTTTTATTATAAAATTTGAAAACATTATCTATGAAAATGAAGATAGGTAACATTTTACAAGGAAAAATTAAAGAACAAGTATAAATAATTCATGGACATGGACAACAGGGTGGGGACTGACTGTGGGAGTGGGGGATGGGCAGGATGGGGAGAGCAATGGGGGAAAGTTGGGACAACTGTAATAGAACAATAAAAGAAAGAAAATTTAAAAAATAAAAAAATTTTAAAAAGGGCAAGTAATTTATTAAATAAAATGTCTTTATTACTCTTAAAAGGTGATTTAAAAAAAAACAAAAAAGGTGATTAAAAATACCTCTCCAAACGGAAGTACATAAGATTCCAATGACTGCAGTTTTCTCTGTAAAGCCCACATGATTCACTGTCACATGCCGTGAAAGTGGAGTGCTCTGGTGAGCAAAGTTAGATGAGAAAAATGCGGGCAATGTTTCTGATGAAGACAAACAGAACCAAAATGAAATAAAAAACCAAGAGGTGGGCAAGAGAAATATTACCTTTTTTTTAATGAGCAAAAATAGCACTCCCCACACCGATCCCTCTAAGAAGGAAGGCAAACATTTTTCAAAATCTTCCTGATCTGATCCAGATACCAATATCAGAAGCATTAAGAAACCATTAATAAATTATGTACTAACATTTTCTTTGGATAGAAGTATAATTGTGTGCGTAGCTCGCTACTGCCTCGATCCAGTACTTTCTTTAAGGAGAACCTAGCAGTTTTTAAGAATTTTCTTTCTTTCTTTCTTTTTTTGCCAAAAGAGGGAACATGGAAAATGAAGAATAATGATGATTTGCCTTTAATTTTCATAGAGGCTCCAAGACAATGAAGACAAAAGACTAAATCCATCATCTATAGAACCTAACAAAGAGTGCTTTATTTAATTAAAACTCCCACTCCCTTTTCTAAGAACATTAAGACCAACAAGGTTTCTTTTTTTCCTCCCTCAACCAAAAGGGTCTATTAAAAAAAATTTCCAACTTTGTACTTTCACCTGTTGAAAGTGTTAATTTGTCAAAGCTGGTTGGAGTGCCTAATTCCTGTATTTCCTTATTCAGAGTTTCAAAACACACTTTGAGCCCAAGAACTTACAGTCCAGCTTAGTGTCTTCCATCCTAAAATCCTTCTTTCTTGAATATGCTGCCACATATCTGCATGTCTCCCTCTTGCTTTGGGTTCCTTAGCCAGGCAAAGACCAAAGACTCTGGGAAGGGGCCGTTTAACTATCCCAAGCCTTCTCTCACACACAGCGCAGGGTACACGCAGGAGACAGGCAAAGGGTGATGAGACACACAACTCTACAGCCACTGTTTTTTAAACAGTAATCTTGTTCACTGAACCAAGGAAAAACGGAGAAAGGCTTCTGTTCAAAAGAGCCAGTGAAGCTCAAATGGGTGTGGGCTAGGAGTAGGGGAGGCCTTTCCTGGTTAAGAAATGGCGGCAACACATCAGTTCAGTCTCAGGGATTCAAACTCAGCTGGGGCCCCAAGCAGGATGTGCATTAAACCTAGATTAAAAACTTAATTGCTTACCAAAATCATCTAAATGTTATTTGCTCTGTTCCCGGACTCTTCTGCCTATTGGTTTCCTGATGTATTAAAAATGACATTTAAAACCCTGAAGATTATGGCTGATTTTGTTCCCATACCAAAAGCATCTGAAAAAGGCGATCATTGAGAATTAGTCAAGCAGAGAAACCTCTGTTCTTTATCTCCCTTCATTGAGAACAGACACGGAGCTGCAGAAAAAAAAAAAATGCATGAAACAAAGTTTCACTGCCCTTCAAAAGGTCCAAAAGATTGACTCGCTTTATTTAGCAAGGGTTGAAAAACTCTGAAGGTCTTCAAAGAGGAGAGGAAAAATCAATGAATAGAAACGTTTAAATTGTAGAAATTATTTCTAGATAAAGTAAGCATTGGTCCTCGGAATTTATCTTTTTTTCAGACCATGATAAATTGCATTGTAAACTTTGAATCTGACATTTCTATCATAACTCCCCTTTGGCTCGCCTTTAAAAGGACTTTTTGTCTAAGGACAGGCATAGAGAGGAAACAAAAAAGGGATAAAGTCAAGTCCTCACTGTGTCCTCCTGGAATTTAAAAACATGTGACAAGGAGGCCAGAGCACTTTGATTAAAACCAATTAACTTAATGAGTTTGGGTGAGCAATGGGCCCGCTTTGAAAAAGAAAATTCGATAGTTAGAAGAAAACAAATCCTTTTCAGCCTCTCTGAGTAGCGGGACTTTACTGAACCAGTAAAGAGATTGGACACACAGGATATATAAGCTGTAGGAAGGTCTGGTACCCACTGGACTTGGCAATGAACCTTTTTAATGCCCTGGGATCTACAGACTGCCTAACAGGGGCCGATGGAATGCCAGCTGCAGTCCAGCACCAGCCCAACACCTCCAGGGGTCCAGCATCTCTCACCTGCCTACATACCATCACTCCCCTTAGTTGCTTTTGTTTTCCAAAGTAGCCTGTATACATATAGACAATATTTCTGGTGCAGGTTTTCAACCTTGGTACTGCAGACATTTTGGACAGGATGATTCCTCACTGAGGATGGCAGGGAAGGGAGGCTTTGCTGTGCATTGCAGGAAGTGTAGCAGCATCTCTGGCCTTACCCACCATACCTAATAACTCCATGGCCACACATACTCCTCCCTAGAATTGAGTCCATTCATCAAAAAATGCCTTCAGACATTGCCGAATGTTCCCAAGGAGGCAAAATTACTCCTGGCTAAGAAAAAAAAAAAATCATAGCTCTAGCATCTCCAAATCCATGGTGACATTTTTCCCTTGCTTCCCCTCCAAGCAAAGCTAGAGTGGGGGAAATAAACACAGACACATAGAATGCGAGTGCTTTCAACTCTTGCACTGTTTTATTGTTTGTTGTCGTTGTTTTTCCCAGCAGGCCTGAATGTTGGAGGGGGATGTGGTACCAACTCTACTTTGACCAGGAAAGGCTGGTCAGAGCTGGGACATACCTCTCTGTGCTCATGTTTGGTACAATAGCTGGGATGTACTCAAATATTGCCTCAAGGTCTGAAGATGTTGAAGAATTCCACAATTCTGCCCAATCGAAGCAACCAAATCCATGAGACTGCATAAACACTAACATAAGGAACATGTTGGCTATTGATTTTGGGAATTTTTGAGGCATGTTATTAAAACATTAACTTATTTCCATAATTCCACACCCGTATATTCAGTTGGGCACCAAAATATTGGGACTGATAGTTTAAATTATCTGATAGCTCATTTAAACAGAACAAAGACAGGGACCACAAATTTATCAAGAAAATGAAAAGTAACTTGTAAAAAATGAAAGTAACTTTTTAAAAAGCAAATTAAAAAAACAACAACCTTTCATTCCCTCCTTCAGAATCTCTATATTCTTCAGACTCAAATGTAACTAGCTCAGTTTTCCATTTTCCAGTTCACTGAGGATCAGCAGCACCCAGTTTGGATGGGACAGAAAGTTGTTAGGAGAGGTTCCTAACTGGTCTATAGCCTTCCAAACCTTAACCTCTCAAAATAGGAAGGCCAGCACAGCTATGAGATCCCTGTTTGTAGAATGCAAATCTGATCCTATAGCTTCTTTGAATACCTCAGTTTTCCTTGGGGTACACTCCAGTCTCTGTCACATGAAATGCCTGCTCCACATGACCTCACAGATGCCTTTTCTCACTACTTCAGCAACACGGCTGGCTGCTCGTCTGTTTGGCTCTTTCCCGTCTAGCCGAACGGACAGCTGCCTTCGGTTGCATTTCCTGAACTCAATTTTTCTCTCACTATCAATCCTGTGCAAGCTGCCACTTGAAGAACTATCTTCCTTCACCTGGCTGACTTCCATAAGCCATATTATCTCTACTTCCCATCAGCTCCTCAGGAAGCCCCCGCAGTGCTTCCCCCTGCTGTCATGCCCAGCCATCCACGCTGTGATCAGCAGTGTGCACAGCTGAGATTTATAGATAGAAAAGAGAAGATGGAAGAGAGAAGGGAGGAAAACTGCCTTCTGAAGTATAAATTCCTCCTCCCATGCCATTGGAAATGATACAAATAACATAATTAAATGTATTGATTGCCTGTTACGTGTCGGACATTATCCTAAGGGCCTGTACATAAGAACTGGTCTAGTTCCACAGCAACCCTATGACCATGCCAATTTTATAGATGAGAAAACTCAGATATACAGAGTAGAATAACTTTTTGAAGCTAGTTAAGTGGCAGACTCTATCTGCCCTTTAACTTCCGAGCTCCGAGGAAGCATCAGGCCAGAGTCGCCTGCCGATGAGAAATGACTGGTACCGCAAGGACAGAAGACAGGCAGGGAAAGACAGGAGGTGACATTGTGTGAAGACAGTGCACCACTCTTCCCTTAGGAACAACAGTTTGTAACTAACTGGGGGTGTATTCATCCGAAAAACAGCTGAATGCTAACAAGAGAAGAGCGAGAATAAAGGGTTTTGTATGTGACAAGTGGCTGAAGGAGATGCCTATGTTCCGGTGCATGGAGCAGTGGGTACCATCAATGATGCGTCATCTGACACTGTATCTGCACAGTAGCTATCTTAGAAAGAGGTGCATTTCCAGCCCCACACATCATTGTTGCTTTCTGAAGATTAAACTCTGGGTGTGTCAGTCCAATTTTGGTTTCATTTTCAGCACACAGTAAAACTCTATCAATGTAGGGTACTGGCAGAGAGCAGAAAGGTTAGTTTATCATTCAGATTTAGGACATGGAAATAAATCACTCTTAAAATATTGTAAGTTTTAAAAAGTAATAAATACAGAAATCCCAAGAAATTAAGGGTAAGAATTTTCAAAGTCTCCATTACATAATAACCTCTAACAAATATAAAATATGGCAAATATTTTGGAACAGGGCTTGGTGAATTACAAAACTCGACTACAGGGCAGTTTCTGGAGAACGCTGAGGACTCTACCTCCTTCAGTTGTTTTATGTTCATTCACTTTACTGCCTACCTGCCTTTCTCAGAGGCCTCCTCAAACCACTCTGTGGTCAAGACGAAGATTCGCCAGCTCCGTGCTCCAATCTGAGTCCCCACTGTTATTGTTAAAACTGCAGAGCACCTTGTCTTGACATGGGAACATGTGGAAGGGGCTCACATCCTTCAGCGTTTTCTCACTCATCAAATCTGCTCATTTGCCACCCTGCTTCTTCGTTGTTCTTTATTTTTTTCTTTCCTATTGTTCCCTCTTTGCTTTTGGCTACTAACAGAGAAACCAGTTCCTATAAAACAGGCACTTTTAAAATGAAGCAAGAATTCTATGAGATTATGAGATTATGGTAGTGTTTCTGCTTGTTGTTCTTTTTTTTAACAAACTTTATTCCACAGAAAACTATGAGATCCAGCATTGGTTAGCAAACTTCAGAAAACAGAGGGGCAGGGGTGTGTGTATATGTAATAATAAATATAAATGAATATATAAATACATAGATGAAGAGCTGGTTGTTCCACAAATAATTGAAAAAACGTGGACAGGCTAAGTCCTTAGACTAGAAAAGATACTACACTTAACTGGGTTTTCTCATTATTTATAGGAATTTAAAATGTTTTCCTGCAGACTTTCAAATATTTTACACAAAAAGAATCACATATACTGGAGTTGATTACCACAATTATCAAAATGGTACAATTTTGAAATCTTGGTTTTGGTGGAATTTAGTATTTACCGGATATCAAATGCTGGGACCATGGCAATTGTTTGCTGTTTTAAAAGGCAAATGTTGAGAAACAGATTTCCCTTATGTTTTATTTATAATTATGGAAAAGGAAAAGCAGAAGTTCATTTAATAAAGGAACATGTTTTGCTGAAAATTTTGACAGCTAAAAAAAATACAGATTTGAATTAAAAGATCCAGTTCACTCAGCTTTGTAGCCACTGCAAACTGGTTCTGATCACGGCGGGTCCTACTTGATGACATGACTTCTAATCCCCAGCGTATCACCTTCTCCAGACTCCCTTCTTAATCTTTCTTTTTGATTTTTCAGTTTCTTCTGTGTTCAAAAGTCTGTGAGAGCAGCTTTCGGAGGATATTTGGGTATTTGTTTATATTCGGCCTTCACAATACACGCAACACTCTCTTTACTTACCTTCCTGATAATTATCTTAACCCATCCTCCATTTCCTTTGGCTAGTCCCCAGAGGCCATAATCTTTAAAACACTGGAAAAGGAAGAGGCTGCTTTTTCGGTCCCATGTTATAGCAACTTGGGCAGTGACAAAAGCTACAAGTGCTGGTTATTTACGAGAAACTCAGTTAAAAATGCACTCCATAGCCCTGGCTGCTGCGGCTCAGTGGATTGAGTGCCAGCCTGCGAATCAAAGGGTCTCCGGTTCGATTCCCAGCCAGGGCACATGCCTGGGTTGCAGGCCAGGTCCCCAGTAGGGGGCGTTTGAGAGGCAACCGTACATTGATGTTTCTTTCCCTCTCTCTCTTCCTTTCCCTCTCTCTAAAAATAAATAAATAAAACTTTTGAAAAAATAAAAAAACAAAAATTCACTCCACAGATGATTGTTTTCTTTAGGAGACTAAGTCCAACCTGCTTGTCTGTTTCTCAAAATCCACATTTACGTGACCCTGGAATATCTCATATTGACCTCAAATTGCAGAAACAATTTTCCTTCATATCAGAACTTCACAGAAATGGCCAAGACTACACTTTTTACCAAACAATAAGAGATTTTTTAAATTTTACCTTGATACCTTTTCACTGTGCCCATAATCAAAACTTCTCAATCTTTTTACACTACTCTTTGCATGTCACCAGCTACAGCCAGCTTTCCTGTGGACCCTGTTGTGAGGGACATTAGTGTATGGATAATTACAGTGAAGTTATTAAACGTTTTTTATGCTTGAAGCATAAAGTTTGATTTCTTATTAATCAAACATCTCAGCAAAGTCAAGTTGTCAAGGCTAGATCACTGGGGCTGCAACTGCTAAAAGGGTTAATCACCTCTTTCAATGGCAAGAATTTCTGCAAAAATACTCTCTACAAGCTTTTTACTTCTCAAAGGTTTAAATGTTCATTTCTACCTGGGAAACTTATAACCAAATATTATTTGAATTTTCCAACCTTTGTTGTCCATTCCTGCAAGTTGATGACAATGCATTTCAGAGGGGATTTCACTAGCAGGAAGGATTAATGGGAGAGTATGACAGCTGGAGTCCTGGGTTAGACCAGAAATTAAAATAAGGAACTTGACCTGGTTTCAAAAGGGATACTTATTAATTTCCTCAAACCAAACCAAAGTAATCTTTCAGGTATTTACCTTCAGCTAAAATGTGTAGGTTATTGCACAGAACCAACATATATTATCTATATAGGTAAGAAACCCTTGTACAAAACATCTTACATTTTGACCTAAATACGGCATGATGTTTCCTTTTCTTTGTATCCCCAGGTTATGGAAATTCACTCTGTCCTCCCCCACTGATTAGCCCTAGACATTACAATGTCCTCCGTGAGTAGTAGCCAGTAATGCCATAATGAAGTCAGGGAATGAAGGGAAATAAAAACATCAAGTGTAATATATCCAAAGTACAAATCCTTATAACCTAATTTACAAGCACGACCAGGCTATGAGAAATTTATGGCAGTGTGGCATAATACTAGGAAACAAGGGCATTCGAGTAGTGCAGGGTTTTCTGCTATTAAACAGAACAGGGCTTGGCAGCCTACCTGACATATTGGGCAAGCAGCCTAGGCTCAAACCAGCACCGCCACTTTGTTTCTACCTTTAGCCTCCAAACTGGCTTCACCACTGCCCTTCTATCCTATGATCTGACAGGTTGGTTGCCTTAAAAACCAGTTCCAATGATCACCACTGCCCTTCTCCGACACCCACCATTTCTTCCAAACACCTGCCAAATTAAGGCCACTGCAATGTGTTTCTGCTGACTGTGAGCTTTCCTTCCCACCACTCCCCCAATTATCCCATGCTTTTACACAAGGGAAGCATTGGTTATTCCTTTAATCTGCCTCATGATTTCCTTTCCTTTCCCTCTCCTTTCCTTTACTCTTCCCTTCCTTTCCTTTATTTCTGCTCTTCTTTCCATGTGAAATGTCTCTTTAATCATCTCTGTCAAGTCTTCCCAATACTTCAAAAGCCAAGGCAAATGTCCTCCATAAGGCCTATCTTGATTCTCCGAAGCAGACGTGTTCGCCCTCCTTCTGTGCCACAATCACATCAGTTACTCTTCTCTCACAGCATCATCACTGGAGGGTTGGTTATCACACTCATCTGTCTATCTCCTGAAAGGCTATGAAGATAGTTGAAGTTCAGGGAACAATAAATTGCAATGACCTAGCCTCTAGTAAATGGGTCAATTTTTAGTGGTTTTGGGGTATACATTTCAAAAGATTATAAATTAGAGGATAAGTATTAAGTGTAGCAAATAAAAAATATAAGCACAAAATATTTAAAATAAACCAGAATCGCAAAATGCAGACATAACCACTATAAATATTTGAGTATCTGATCTTATAAATTTTTCCAAATTATATGTCTTTCTATATAATATAAAAAAATTAAATCTTTATATAATACTATTTTGGAATCTACTTTATATTTTGAATATCTTATCAAGTTAAGGAAGTATGTTTCTAAAACACACTTATTGATTGTTATACTAAATTGTATAGAAACACCATGATTTATATAAGATTCCCAGACTTAAGGTTTACCATTTTTCAGTATTATAAACAAGGCCGCCTATAGAGTTGTATAAATCCTATCAATATCTAAAGGATAAATTCATAGAATAGGTTGCTAAATCTTTGGTTAGAGACATTTAAAAATGTTCTTTAAATTTATAAATGATCTGTTTCACCGAATAGAGCCTTTTACGTTGCTTCTCATTAATAGTGGCGACTCATTACTCATTCACGTTTCTTTACCAAGCGCCTGTTGTATGACAGGCATTGTTCTTCAAGACCCTTCCATCCAGTAGATGTAGACAGATAATGGATGAGAGAATAGACAAATAAATAACGCTAATGTTATGAAGAACGCAGTACTGGGGGCTGGGGTAGGAGATGTTAGGCAGAGGGTCAGAGAAGACCTCCCTGAAGAAATAGCAGTACAGGTTAAGGAGGACCTGGTCATTCCAAAGACCAAGGAAAGAATGTTTCAGACACAGAGTGAGGAGACATTAAGTGCAAAGATCCCAAGGCCAGAGTAGCAATGAGTATTAAGAGAATTAAAGAACTGTAGTCCATAGTAAAGACTTCATACTAAAATCAAACGGAAGTCATTGGAAAGCAAAAAGTTTTAAGGAGAGAAGTGCCAGGATCTGAGCTATAATTTTAAAAGTTCACTGTGGCTGCTCGGTAGAGATTGGCTAGGGATTGAGGTGTCAAGGAGAAACCAACTGTCAAAGCAGAGGCCAGTTCAGACAGTGGAGATGGACATACGCAGATGGATGTGATACACTTTGCAGGGAGTGCCAATAGGGTTTTTTGATGGATTGGATGTGGCGGAACAGAGGGTCTTGAATCAAACATGACACTTAGGCATTTGGTTGTACATTCGAGACAGAGTTGACTGAAGACCAAACAGGTTTGAGGAAAAGGCTATATTTAGAAGATGTATCAAAAGGTAAAATCTGTGTCAATGTGATAAGCAGAGATGCTATCACATTATTACTCTATATTTACATAGTTTAAACTATTCTGCTTATATTGCTTTTTATACTGCACTTAAACCTAACATTTCAATAATTACTTCCCATGTAAATAAAAGCTCTTCATAGATGTACCAAATATGCTTATTTTCATCTTTTTGCACATTCAAATTATTCCAATTTTTCATTATACCTTTACCCATGAAGCTTTAACTATAGATTAGACTGTAAGGAGAATTACTATGTCAAAGATAGGAAAAGTTTTAAGGCTTTGATACCTGGCACCAAAAATAATTTCCTAAAAGTTGTTAGCAATTTTCTCTCTCATCAGAACTGCATGAAAGTTACTACCTAACCGCACTGCACATTCTCATTATAAACAAACACAAATCTTGGTACAGCATTTATTAAAAAGTTATAAACATAAGTCATGGAATTTAACTTACAAAGGGATTAATATTTTTTGGAGAAAGTTATTACTATTTTAATATAAATATTGCCAGTAGCCCTTTCGGCTCTTTAACAAAAATATTTCTATTGAAAATAGTTATAGAGAATAAACACTCAATTATAGCTGTTAGCTACTATTAATTACTGAAAAAGATCAGCTTTCTTGATTTGCTGTTGGTCTTTACATGTTCTCTTAAATATAATAATAAATTCACTGCTATAGACCATTACATTCGAGTTGCTGGGATTTAAATAATCTACCACAAAATTAACTGTGCTTGAAGTTTTAGTATCAAACAATTAAAATGAGCTACTATGAAAGAAATCAAGGGGGTTTAGTTCCTTTAATCTGGCATACGTAACAATGGGACCGCCAGAGGCGGATTTAACGGCGGGTGCACGGGGCGCGCACCCTGGGCCCGGGCTTCCGAAGGGCCCCGCAAAACCCCAACTTTACACTTTTTTCTAATGTCACCAAGTTTGGTTTCATATGTGCAATTTTAATTACGCACAGGTTTACATTTGGCAGTAAAACCTGATAGTATGTTTAAATATTTTCTTCTGCACCCAGGGCCTCAACCGACCTTAATCGGCCTCTAGCCATCACACTTTGCTGCTGCCACTGATATACCTGAGTGCCATGGAGCAAGTCACTTACTCCCTAAAGCTGCAAGGTCCACTACAGCAGCCACCGGCCACATGTACCTATTAAAATTAAATTAAATTTAAATTAAATTAAGATTCAGCTCCTCAGTCACATTAAGTGCTCGTGAGCAGCTACCATCATCAGTGTGGACATAAAACAGCTCTATCACTGCAGGTGCTGTGGGTGACGTCACTGGCAAATGAGGACACCGCGGTATGTCAATTCTAAGGTAGCTTCTTATTCTACAGTCTAATGATTCTGCGGCCTTGAAGTTCTTAAGGTTCTGATTCCCTGAAAAGTTTATAAAAATACTGTACCTATAAAATCTTCAATTCACAGAATCATGTAATTTCAGAAATAGTAGTTTCTTTAAAATTGTCTTTGTTTCCCAATTTTAACATGGGAGATGCTGGTGTAAAGGACATAAGAGATTTGCCCAAGTTTTTATGGCTAGAGAATGGATGAGCAGGATCTACAACTGCTGATCAACAACTCCTAATCTAGTGTCACTTTCACAGTATAACAAAGGGATAAGCTACATTAGAAACAAAGGTCACTAAGTATATATACACATCTATCGGGGGCATCTGTGTACATATATTATATGTCTGCGTATACATAAACACATACACACATATACATAGATACATATGTTTCCACATATCCATTTCTTAGCTCTGCCTAATGAGAGGGCTAACTAGAGGCAGTGGTACTCCCATAGCAATGAATACAGCTACCACCCAGATCTTGGATTTAAAATGTCATTCTCTACTAACAGGCACCAGGGCCCCTTGAAGAACTGGCTGATACCAAGGTTGTCAGAAAGTAAGGATGCACTCAAAGAATGATGGTGACAGGTCAAAAGGACATGGGGTCCCACTGGCCAACTCTGGGACAACTTGAGCATCAAAATAAGTAAGGATTAGAAAAAAAGCATTATAATACATAGAAGAAAAAGCTACCCATGAGTCCATACTAACAAACAAACACAAGAGAAAGGAAAGCTCTTCCTTACAGTAGAGAGCCAGCTAATACATGGCGAGGGAACAAACCACTATTTGGCAACCAAAATAATACTCATCAATTCAGGCAAGAGCCACTGGTGCTAAAACAAATGAGTGAATATTAAAGAAAGGAATATTTATGTAGTCTCCAAGTATCTCCCCATGAGATATTTATTAATTACAAAGCAAAGATCAGTAACATGATAGTGGAGAAACCTAGCAGAGCGAAGGAGGACATCACATCACCAGGATTGGGACGAATCAGCATGTGCCTCCAGATACATGACACTGGAGGGAAAATATCACTTCTGCGGCATTTCTGCCAAAAATATATAACCTGAATCTAACCTTGAGGAAACATAGGGAAAACCAAAATTGAGGGGTGGCCTACAAAATAACTATCATGATTAGACAGCAGCATTGTATCAGAGGTAATTTCTTAATTCTGATCAATGTAATACAGCTTTAAAGAAGACTGTACTTGTTTTAAGGAGAGAGACAAGAAATTCAAAATAAAACTTCCCAAATGTTAACACCTGAAGAATCTGGGTAAGGGCACAAGAGAATTCTTTGTACTGTTTTTGCAACATTTTGGCTTTTTTGTAGGTCTGACACTATGTGAAAAAAATTAAACCAAGGCTACCAAATCCCTATTCATAATTGATATAAAAAAAAGTCAATGGAGCTTTTGACTCCTTTACACTTCCAGAAATATTAAAATTAGAAAGCTAAAGTGATTGTAAAACACAAAAATAAAAATTTTTCTAAAAATATACTATGACATATTTTCTTCCAAATTAAATTGTAAGCTGTAGTCCTGACTGAGTAGCTCAGCTGCTTAGAGGGTCGTTCTGATATGCCAAAGTTGCAGGTTCGATCCCCCATCAGGGTACATACAAGAATCAACCAATGAGTGCATAAGTGGGTACAACAACAGGCTGATGTTTCTCTCTCTCTCTCTCAAATCAATAAAAAAAAATTAAAAAAATGTAAGCTGTAAAGGAAAAGCAAGCATCTTACCTAGTCTCTTCTCCATTCCAATTACAACTGTCTTGCTATAAATGCATAGGAAATACAAAAATCTATTCCTTTACATAGCGGTCCACCTTCAGATATTTTTTAACCTTTTATTTTTAAGAAGAAAAAAATCAATTTGATTTGACCAGATGGAAAAAAATTTCCAAAATATGCTTAATTTTAATAAGATATGTTTAAACTAACCAAAAATAAATATGAAATTGAATGAAGAGTAATTTGAGGGTAAAACTAGCTATCCCTGAGTGGCAAAGGGAAAGGAATCTGTCATATCTGGAAGAGCAGTGGATGAGCTTGAGAATTTTAAGGAACAATTTCCCCACGCCATGTATCATTGGACTTCAGATTCATTTTTTTTTTTAAATAGACATTTATTGATTTTAGAGAGAGAGGAAGGTTGAGATAAAGAGAATCATCAATGTCAGAGAGAAACACCAACCGGTTACCCTCCCCATATTTGCCCCAAAAAGGGATTGAACCTGCAACCCAAGTATATGCTCTGACTGGGAATTGAACTGGCGACCTTTCAGTGCATGGGAGTACACTCCAACCAACTGAGCCACACTGGCCGGGGCTGGGCTTGAGATTCTTATTCTTAGCTCAAGCTAAGCCCTGTCTGTCCACATAGTATGTCAGCATTTCCCTCGCAGGAATAGGACACACCTAACATTCAGTAGCTTACCCCATTTTAAAAACTGGCACTATTGTTAAACATAAAACCAAATATATACATATATATAACACACGCACACACATATACACATATATATTCATACTTTTACCCCAAAGCAAAATAAAAAGTAACTAAAGACTCTCATTAAAGGCGTAAAAATATCATGACTTTGAAGGAGGGCTAAAAGCTACTTTAGCTGGCCCCTCACATGGCTTACCATGAATGAGAGTCATTTGTAATAGGAGAATCTCATTTCTCTCCATTTCCTCCTCTTCCCTGAAATGGTCATTCCGATATACATGGACTTAATTTTTTAATGCTTTCTTTATCACCCAAATTATCAAATCTTAGATCAAATTCCTCAGCTTTATTTACCAATAACATGCACAAAGAAACACTTGGGTTAAGAAGGCATATTTTAACCTATTTAGGTTATATTTTGTGTACATGCTTGCTTAAGGAAAGATTTTATATAACTATATCTAATGGGAAATAAAGAAATTTAACCATGGCAAATGATTCTTAATCTGTGAATCATAATGAGATCCTTGATCACTTATTCAAAAGCTTCTACTGTGGCCTGGGACTTACCAAGAGTGTGATCCAAGTGACGTTTCTCAAAAAGAGGGGCTCTGATATTAGGTGTGTTTGGGAAAGGGTATAAATTGTACCTCCTCTTCTGAGAAATTGTAACACAATGATTATATATTAAATGTTTTAGGGAATCCAATAGTAAAATACTCAATTTAATAAGGGTTTCCCAAGCTTACTTGACTGAGGACTTTTGTTTGCTTATTAATTTGGGGTAGTTCTGGTATATGAGTTCTTTCCCAAAGATGTCCAGTCATTGTTAATATAACGAGAACGGTTTGCGTGACATTGATGTAACCTGGCACGGAGGAAAGTGGACTGGAATGCGCATGCATGAACCATGATGACTTCACTGTACTAGACAGTGGGGGCGGTAGATGCCATTGAGTGAGCATGTGTACTGTGTGGTCATTGCATTCAAAATGACAAGCAAGTAGAGCAACAAATCTGCATCAAATTTTGTGTTAAGTTTGAACATTCCTCAGTGGAAACTACTGAGATGACTCAGAAGGCTTTCAGGGATGATGCAATGAGTAAAGTGCCAAAAAAAGTGTGGCATAAACACTTCAAAGACGGTTGAGAATCTGTTGACAGTCATCCACATTCTGGAAGGCCTGCAACAAGCAGAACACCTGAGAATGTTGAATGCATACGGGGTTGCAATCAACAAAGATCTGCGGCTGACAGTGCAAGAACTAGGAGCTGATCTGGGGATTCAAAAACTACTGTGTCTGAGATTTTGACGCAAGGTCTTGGCATGAAACGTGTTATGACAAAATTCACTCCGTGGCTTCTGTTACCAAAGCAGAAGGAACATTGTGCTGCAGTTGCTAATGACTTGATTCAAACTGCTACCACAGAACCAGATGCCCTCAAGAAGGTTATAACCAGAGACGAATGGTGGGTATACAGCTATTGTAGAGGGAGTCAGGGCCGACACCAAGGACGAAATGAAATGTTATCTGCCCTGCTGCAGGTGTTGAGACGCTATCTGCCCTGACTAATGATGTAAATGTTTCTCTCCCACTTCTGTAAGCCCCTTTGTGCCAAATCTATACTACTCCTCCCAATACCCTCCCCTGCTTAGCCCAGCATAAAAGGAATGCGGGGCTATTGTTCTGGGCTCAGAATTTGGAGTTTGTCTCCTCTGGGCCCGTGCACGTAAATAAAGATCGTGCTCCTAACCCCTCAGTGTCTGGTCGCTTC
>PVJD01017611.1:0-17008 GCA_004026545.1 Mormoops blainvillei | reverse complement strand
ATTTCATAGATTACTCAAGTAACACTAATTCATTTCCCCATGTCTACAGCCTGCCTCAGACCTCCTTGCCTGCATACTCAAAGCTTGAAAGACCATAAATTGATGAGCAAATGCTGAGCCCATCATGCACCTGGTGAACTGTGGACTCGCTGTCCAGTCCAAAACCAGTTCTTCAGTAGCAGGCCTGAAGGCTGAAGGACGCATAAGGGAAAGGATTTTGTAGGAAATTCAACATTGACTGAGGCTGGCAGTTCAGCGAGGGAGACACACATGTGCTTCAGTAACTCCTCTCCTTATCGGATAACAAGGAGGGAACTGTGCAAATGGAGGCAAAATGAGGTTCCCAAGTTCCTTCAGTAAGTGGTGAGACAGAACTTACACCATGGCGTTGACACACCTGAGGGGCAGCCCTGCCATTTACTCCAACCCAGGTCCCATCCTAGATGGCTGAGGAGGGGAATGGGACGGGACAGAGAAAGGAGCCAAGGGATGGACAGCTGGACTTTTTCTTTTTTTCCACCTGAATAAATGTCACTTTTTGAAGCGAAAAAGGGGGGAGCTGTGAACATTTAAAACATTTTTTGGCATAGTTTCTTACTCCAGGTACATTTCATCTTCCCAAATACACTAATCCATTTCCCTAATCTAGTCACCTTTAGGCTAGGGACTCTCCCCACCCCAACCAAATTCCCTGGAAAATGATTCAAGGGCTATAATGTGTCATTCAATATTACTTGCTGAATCAAATCTGGAATGGGAGTCCCTGAGGGAGGTGACCTAAGGAACTTCCCCCGGGGTGGGGAACAGGAGGAGGAAAATGGTAGCAATTTCTACATTGTTTTTATATAGTATTTACTGACCCAAGAAAACAAGCACAAAATTCTGAATAAAATTACTCGGAAACTGCCCCCTCAAAAAACTGTATTAACTCTTCCCTCCAGTTCTTATAAGATACTGATAATTTGAGAGAAGGGCTCTTGTGTTGACAGACTGTGCTGGTCTTTATGGTCTGGGTAATGAGCACCTACTGAGCCAGGATCACAAATCTGGGAAGGGAACCATGCCTTCTCATTTCTTCTCACCCATTGTCTTCTCAGGCCCCTGACTGAATCTGCCCCACATAGATACAGATGGAAACCTGCTTCCTGTAAATGTCTTCCTTCTGTAGACTCCTTCTCTCCCGACTTGGGCACACTCTTGATTCCATCTAAACTAAGCTTCTCTCGTCATCACTGAAGCACCTGTTCTTAACGAGGGTAGGAGTCACCTCTTCAATGATATCTTCTGTCTTGGAAGCAAGAGGGTCTCTGCTCGTCCATCTCAGCCTCATCAAGGACCCTGAGAAGGTCCAACATGGTCAAATAACCCTGATGATGAAGATCCCGACCCGCCCCCCCACCCCCCGAGAGCTCCCCCGAGAGGGAGGAAGGGAATTGCTTGTTCTTGTGGAAGCCGCAGCCCTCGCCCCTTTACGTGCTTGCCGTCTTTACCCCCCGCGCAACCTGTGAGAAGACAGCTGCTATCGTTCCCACTGTACACGTGAGGAAAGTAAATGGCTACAAAACAACTTGCCCAGAATTACCCAAACCGTAGGTGGTGGAAGTCAAATCCCGTTTTCCTTGATTGCTAAACGGCTGCTCGTCCCGCTGCGGACTCTGCCTCTATAAGACAGAGACGGGCGGCCACGCACGGCACACGCCCCGCCACTCAAACTAACCAGGGGCCCGAAGTAACGGGGCGGAGGCCTCAGAGGCTGGTGCCGTTGCTCACACCGGCACGGGTGCACACAGCGCGCAGAGAGGGCGGGAGGAAGACTGGCATTTCTCCCCTTAGGGACACCGCGGCTCTCTCTACTGGAACACTCAGTGCCTCTTGGTTATAAGCAGCAGAGAGCCACTCGGGCTAATTTAAGAATTAAACTAATGTTCTGAAACAATCCTAGGTGACTCTTAGACTCAAGGGCCAGAAGAAAGTCAGGCATGTCATCAGGTCAGCACCAAGAATCTCAAGCAGACTTACTCGTCTTCAGGACTGCCTTCAAATTGACTTGTCTGCTGTCGCCTCCCATCCCGTTCTCCTTCACTTATAATTCGGACTCCTGGGAGATTGAGCCTGGCCTGATCGTTGAGGCCACGGACCCTCCCTGGAGCAGGGTACCAGGATCGTCATCCCCGCAGTGGCCACGTGGAATGAGGGAAAGGCAGTTCTCCAAAGAGAAGGGAGGATGTGGTTATCAAGAGAAAGGGGAATGGGTAGATTCTGGGCAGGATAACAACAAATACTACCCACACTCTGTTTTTTGCTCTACTCTAAGGAAGCCTAGTGGTCAGGGAATCCAGTGTTTGGTTCTAGGCTTAACCGATAGTTTGGGAACTGTCTTCAGCAAAAGATACAGAATTGAAAAAATTTATATTTTTTCAGGCTGTACTCTTCTCATATGACTTAACCATCACCAGTGTCCTCAGGTGCTCCCCCTTGTCCCCATCTTTGATGGCTTAGCCAATACAGGATTCTAATTGTCCTCTTACAGCTGCCCGTTAAACATCTCTGCTCTCACTTGGGTCATGACCAAGTCAAGAAATATCCAAACATAGGCTGTTCCCTCCTTCTGACCATGCCTGAAGTCCAACCCTTAGCCCAGTCCCTTGGTCCATGACAAAACCACATTCAGACCATTTGATGAGTATAGCAGGTCATTCTGAGTGCCACCTCCCTATTCTTCAGCAACTCTAAAATAGGAAAACACACACACACACAAAATAATAATAAAAGAGGAAAACACTTTTTTTGCGAAGTCACCCAGTTGGACAAGTGTTGTCCTCATGTTTTCAAATAATTAAAACTGTACCTCTGATTTATTGTGCGGCTGAGTCCTGCAATGACCTTCTGTCCTGCACCAGGAACAGCTGCCCAGCAGGGACAGGAAAGGAGAGTTTGCGGAGGCCAAGAGAGCTCACCAGACAGCTGGAACACCGGAGCGCCAGCAGCACTATGTCCTATCCTGACAAATACGTTCATTTTCCCTTTGCTTTCTTGGCAGCTGGTAGGTAGTGTTAGTTTTTGGCAAACCCCAAAAAAAGAGAAGTCAACCCACATTGTCTGAGAGGGAGTAGTGATGTCGTGCGTAGAGGCTTTGCAAACGGCCAACATGTGGGAAACTCATGTTTTGCTTGCAACTCACAATTTCTCTAGTTAAGAGCTCAGAGCCTGAACTGCAAACTGTGTTGGGAGATTATAAAAAAAAAGAGAGATGCTCACTCTAAACCTGTCTTGCTTAGGTAGTAGCTCTATTCCTTAAGGTGTGTTTTACAGATCAATATCAATTCATGGTGCCTATTGACTTACAGCATGGGTCCAGCATCTCTTTACCTCGATAGAATACATTTTTACTCTTAGAGGCTTCTAATCCCTTGGTTTTAAGTGTTTCTACCTCTGATCTCCAGTCTCTCTGCCAAATGAACACATTTTATGAGAAAAAGCCAAAATGCTAAGCATTTTCTTGTGCCATTTCTCTTAATCCTTATCACAGCCCTGAGGAGTTCTATTTTTCCTATTTTAAAGACTGCACAACTGAGGTTCAAAGCCACATACCTAATGAGAAGCTATCCAAAGGCTTCGACCCATGTGTCCTGATGAAACTGAACCTCACGTAGCGTGTTACTGTTTTATCTTCAATGAGTGCTTGTGAAATGTTTGGAAAGGGCATGAAAATTGCCCCATTTCCAGTTGGTACTGTAAGTGATCTGTTCTCCACTCATTTAACACACATTTGTGGACTGACTCATTAATATGTTCAGAGATGAACGAGACAGTGTCTGGAGCCTGGAGTAGCTCACACTTCAGAATGCGCTTGTTCATCCAAGGTAACATTCAGCCCTGCCCTTTCCTAAGATCATCCAGAGATCTCTATGAGGCAGAATTTCCTTGGTCCAGTAGACTCCCTGCCCAGACCCCATCTGGTAGCTGCTGCACCCATAGCCCAGTGGCTGTGACTCTGTCATTGCACATCTGACAGCCGCTCTTTTCCCTGGGGAACTGCCTCCAGCTATGCCTGGGGGACCATGCCCCAAATACTCACCCATCCTCAGCAGAAACCCACAGCCAGTGACTGATATTTACAGGGGTGGAGGCTCAATGGGTTGACCACCTTGCCCCAGGTGGGACCAGGTTTGTTGTGTCGCCTGTAGCCCAGTGCGTCCCTGAGCGTTCACGCTGAAGCAATCTTCAGCTGAGTCAACGGCCTTGCTTAAATATTTGCTCCTGCCCTGTCCTGCTTCCCTCTTCCCCTCTGTCTGGGGAACACGTCCTCAATCAATCACTTGAACTAGACTCGCCATCTCAGGCTTCGCTAAGGGGATTCAACCAGAGATGAATAATTTGACTTTATTTGGTAGCAGAAGAGTTACAAAATAGCAGTCTTTGAAAAGAATCCATATACCTTTTTCATTCATTCAGGTTGGAGGTTCTAAAACTACACAAAACTGGCCAATCTGCATGGTGGTATTTATACTGAGGGTAAAGAAACAATGATCTCATAATATTCAGGATGATTTTGAAAACCACATGGTGACGGCCAGTTTCCCAGTAGTCCATCTCTAAACCAGTTCTTTGTGAGAATATCACATTCGCAGATAGGGGTCACGAGTTTTTGCTTTTAAGTAATGGTGTTAAGTGTGAGCTGCATTGAAAGTTAATGTGCAGCCTGATCATTTCCACAGGGCCTTTACCGAGGTTGATGTTGAGCTTGTTGGATAATTATCTGTTCTTTTTTTTTTTTTTAAATCTAAGCACCCTTTTATACATTGCAATTTCTGCTTGCGAGTTTAACTTCAAGTTTACCAAACCATTTAATTAACTTAAGTGTTTAAACTTCTAGAGGTGTTGATTGATTCTAATCAGTATTTTCTACTACCCTAATTGAAGGCTTTCTCTCATGGACTATTGTCAGTGAAGCAAAAACTAAAAAAAATAAAAGCGAAATGTTGTTTAGTCTTTGGCATGATTTAACACACATTTAGTTCAGCCTACGAGTGCATGGACTTCGGGAGGACAGAATGGAGCCAATTTCTGTTTCCTTTGAAGTGGGAGAGGCAGCCCCAGGAAGAGAGACAACATTGCAGGCACAAAGCACACACATTCTCACCGTGCCTCACCAGCGCTTAGACTTCAAGCCAAAGCACCCCCAGGTTTGACAGATTTTGCTCTTCATGGAAACTCAGTGGGGGGATGTTTTGCAGGGACACTTGCCACCCAAGGAGACCAATTTTCTCTTTCAACAGCTCTTCTTTTCCCAGAAAAGCAAACATTCACCCCAACCTCTCACTTCCTGTAGTAACACCACCGGCAAATGCAAACCTAAGCTCTGGGACAGAAGCTGCCCGACTGCGAAGAGGTCTTTCTGATGGTGGGGAGGATGGAAGCTGGGCTTCTGCACGCCAGGTGCACAGACAGCCCAGGGTTGTGTTTATCTGCCCTTTAGAGCACCGCCCCCAGGCGGAGCGAGGGGACAGCCATGTCAAAACAGCTCTGAGGCGTGCCCCAGACCAGCAGGTATCTGAGGCATGGCCTCAAAGACCACTGCCCAACTTGGGTTTTTGAGAACCAGATGTCCCGTTGCCTTCAGAAATGATTTTCTGGCAAGCTGCCCTGGGTCTCTCCTGAGACAATTCTGTTCTAGTTGCTTCTGTTCCGCACAAAATAATGTATTATGGATATTGCATTTTTCTGCTAAGAAAATGTCGGCTGCTAAACTAGATCAAACCGCCCTCCAGTTCTTCAGTGCTGAGTCATTTTAATTATTGAACTTCTCTCCCTGGAAAGTACGCTCTGCACTGTTTGCTGAGAAACTGGCAGTTTTAACACAGTTTGGAAACTTTTCATAGACTGATCACCCCAGGAAAACAGGCAGCTGATCACCAGAGACATTCTACAGTTAAGATCAGTTTGTGATTTGATGACACTGAAGAAGTGGATGTGTGGGGTTTCCTCCCTACCACCCTCCTGGCCTCCCTGGCTTCCTCTGCATGTAGCCAAGAACGCTCTTTTCCTGTGTCTTTCAGGGGTCCAGTTCTAGAACGATGGCAAGTTTACCAGTTCCCCTTGGCCAATATTATCCCTACCTCCTTCTCCAATTCTGCGTCTTACTTCCCTTTGCTTCAGTCACTCCCTTCTAGCCATATCCCCCTTCTTTCTCCTTTGGGAACGCCCCAGCTCAGGGCCTTTGCACATGCTGTCTGATGTGTTTTTCTCCTAGTCTTCTCATCTATAAACCACAAGTCTGTGATTTGCAACCTTGGCTACACATTAGAACAACCTTAGGCCCCATCTCTAGATTCCTTCAATTAGAACCTCTTGTGATAGGGTTTACCATCAGTATTTCTTGAAAACTCCCGGTAAACTGTCCTAGTATCTTCATGTGTGACTGGGTCCTCTCCATTGTTTAGGTCTCAGTGCCAGCATCCCTTCTTAGAAAAGAATTCCCTGACCAACCCACCTAAACGGGCCTGGACAATAACCCCCAGAACTCTGCACCACTCCCTGATTTCATTATCCTTACAGTATTCAATATACTGAAAGTTATCTTCTCTGTTTTTTGTTTATGAACTCACTGTCCATCTCCCCCACTGCAACTCAAGCTCTAAGAAGGCAGGGATCTTGTTCATCTTGTTGACTTCTGCATCGTGAGGAAGTATGCCTAATATTAGCACAGAGAAAACACCCAAAATATACATGCCGGGTGAGTGAGCTAGTGAGTGGATGGATTGAGTAAATGGAGAAACGAGCAAATGAAAGAGGGAATGAATGAGCGTCTGTCCTTAGAGCCCATGTTACTATTTTTGACGGCACACTTCCCTTGATGAGAGACCCCGTTCAGTACACCTGGCCATCACTTTCTGCTTTGAGGTCCTCTTAACATGAGAAGGCAGACGTTTTCAATGGACAACGACTGATGTGCATAAGCACAACATCCTGCATTGCATCAATATTGGCAGTTCTGTAAAACTGTAGGTGTAAGTGTAGGTGTTTAATGTCCTCTCCTTCTCTGTGTTCCACACCTGGCTGTCACCAGCAGGTCAGTGTTTACCATCTTGCGCCTGCACCCACCCCACCCCACTGCCAAGTCATGCGGAGGCATCAAAACTCCCCTGTTCCCCACCCACCTCCTTTCCTCTCCCGCCCACCTAGGCTCCCCGAAGGACCGTTTAGGTAATCCTTGCCTTCAGTAGAATCCGACTGGAATAACCCCTGGAGACCACTTGTGCTCACCGAAGCAGCAGGCCGGGGTCATACACTTTGTGATCTTCCACTTGTCGTTGTGCGTCTCCTGCTCACCTCCACTCCCATATCTTTCCTGGGCTGGTACCTCGCTTTAAATATTTCCGTAAGCATCTTACCCTAGAAATAGCTTTTACCATCCATCTCCCAATGCTTGTCCTTTGACCAGTACATGTCCCAACATGCACAGGCCCGAAGAGCTCTTCTGGGCACCACCGCCACCACTGACCTCTTCTTCAGAGCTACCTCCACTTTTCCTGTAAAAACTAAGCCACTGTTCTCCAAAAAAAAAGGAAGGTACAGCCCTAATTAGGCCTTCCAGTCTTCCAGGAGGAATTCCATTTTTCTGCTTAAGGATAGGAACATCTACTTCCCTTCCATGCCCAGGAAGCATAATGCCTGGTGACCAAGACGGTAAGCATCGGACCGCTCCTTCTGATCTATCTTGGCTTTTTATGCACATCAGTGAGTGTGTTTCTGCTTCAGGGAACTAAGAGGTATTCCTGGTGACCCGAGAGAACAAATTCACCTTCAGGATGTAAGCAGCTAAATGTTTATACCGTATCAGGGCCTGACTCATCCTCCACTATTGTGATAATGTGTCACAGTGCCTGAAGCTTGAGCTGGGTATCGGGGACATCTAAGATCCAGGACTGACTCTGCAGCTCAGAGAATTCAGAAACTGAATTGTGGTAGGGACCCTGGTAAAGAAGAGGCCCAGGGAGCCTGACTCACACCAACCATGTGGTCCAAGGTTAAGTACACACGGAAGGCATCCATATTCCAAGAACTGGGCTGACCACTCATTCATTCATATGTTCATACAACGTGGAACAAAAAAAGAATAAAAACTCCTTCATAATGGAACTTAGCAGAGAAGACAGGGAGTAGACAGATGTGTAACATACATCGTCATCAAATGGTGACCTGTGCTATAGGGACAGTAAAATAGGCGAATGGGTGACATTGCAATATTAAATAAGGTGGATGGGGAAGGCCTTGCTGAGAACTTGGCATTTGAACAGAGACCTAAAGGAGATGGGGAGGCCAGCTTGCAGGTCTCTGGGTAGAGAGGCTTCCAGATAGGAGTGTTCCCAGTGGGTAGCAAGGAGACCACGGTAGTTGGAAACTGCGTGTTAGGGGAGAGTGGGGAGGACCAGAAAGATTGGCTGAGGCCGATCACAAAGGTTTGGGAGAGTGAAATCTGGATTTGGGTTTCATTCTAAGTGTGATGGTTTGCAAGCAGAAGAGTGGCAGCATCCGATCACGATTTTAACTGGCTTGTTTTGGCTGTCGTGCCAGGAAAAGATAGTCGGGGGTACTGGCAGAGGCAGGGAGACCAGTTTGGAGGCCACTGCAGTCATCTGGGTGAGAGATGCTGGCAGCTTAGACCAGAGTAGGAGCAATGGAAGAAGAGAGAAAGAGTTGGATTCCAGTTACATGTTGAAAGTAGAGCCAGCTCGTAGCTGATGGACATGGTGTACTGCGAAGAGGAGTCCAGGTTTGGGGCCATGAAGGGGAGCTGTTCCCACAGGAGCCCATTCCTGGCAAATGGGTCCACTCAGGAATCAAATGCAGGCCAGATGGGCCCATACGTGAGCACAGAATCACAAGGAAGGGAGTAACAGGTCTCGCTGGTAACCGCTTCCACGTATGGAGCCCCACCTTCATCCCAGGTGCTGTATTAAGAACCGAGCCTAGGTAACTCCATTTCCTCTTCCAGCAACCAGCGATGAACATGCCATTGTCCTCATCGATGGGGAAATTGAAGCTTGGAGCAACTTGCCCAGTGCTGCAGCCACGACTCCAGCCCAGCCAGCTGGCTCTCAGACTCATGCTCTCAATGGCCATGCTCACTACCCAGAATCACCGTCAAAATAGTTTTTAACCAAGTTCAAGAAAATGAGGAATTGCTCATCTTCCTCTAAGGGTTTCTAAAGTAGAGAATCAGTTTTCTAGACTGAGAACGCCTCCTGCCTTGGCAGCGGTGGAAACCCCTGGCCCTGTTTTGATTCTCTGTGCCTTAGTGTGCATCCTTTCCTACCCTCTGCCAGCGACTCAGTGGTGGCTTCCTGGCTGGTGACACATCACAGGTTTCAGAACCACAGCTGCCGACACATCCATTCTGGTTCAGGGCAATCCTCTCCCTTGAGATTTGAGAGACACCCTTAATCATTTGATGGGATTTGGAGAATAACTCTGCTCTTCTCTGCCCCAGATTTATAACACATGGGTGACTTCTATGGAGGCAAAAGTGTTTTCAGGTGAATTAACCCAATAGGGATACCAGGTCCTGGCCTGATTTCCAAGTGTGGGGGAATTGGTATTGGTCAGCCTATGACACTATGTTCTCATGATGGTTCAAGAAGAAAATGGGTATCGAGCACCCCCTATGGGCCAGGTACTGTTAGAGAATGTGGCTATGAGCAGACTAGACAGTTCCTGCTCTGGTGAGGCTGATCAACTGGTGGCAGAGCAAGACATGAAACCAAGGGTTGCCTTTGTTAGGACCTGGGGTTTAGTAGGGTTTGTGCCCTAAAGGGAAGACACATGGTTCTATGTGTACATCTAACACAAGAGCCAGGCCTTGTCTGGGGGATGAGGGAAAGTGTCCCTGAAGAAATGGTGGGTAGGCTGCTCTCTGAAGGTCGAGTGCTTCTCCCTGAGTGTTGGATGGGGAAAGACAAGTGGTCCCGAAAGAGGGCTTGTAACAAGAGGAGCTACGATGACTTCTTTAAGGGGCAAAGAAAGCAAGTCAAGGCCAGATGCAAAATGAGGTGAAGAGTTAGGCAAAACCACAAGCACTTCCCTAAGAATGTTAATCTCTAGCCTAAGAGGGATGGGAATCCACCCTTGGAACATGAATGAAAAGAGAAACATGACAGATGTGCTTTGGGAAGGACCACTCTGCCTATAATTATAGGAAATAGATTGGGAGGAACAGGGTGCACAAAGGAGACCCCTTACTACATTGCTGCAGTATCTGCAGTGACAAGCTGATCTATTTTACTCCGACTTTGCCTGGACATAGCATCTTAGCATATCTGACCTGGAAGCAATCTTAGAGAGCATTTCTCAAGTCCAGCTGCATAATTTTAGGGATGAGAAAACTGGCATAGGGGAAAGCAACCTGCCCAAGATCCCATGGCCACTTAAATGACAGAGTCAGCCCTCAAGCCTGGGTCTTCTGACTTAGAGCCTTGGGCTCCTACTGTAGTGGTAGTTATCTGCTATTTGTGTGAACACTGAGCTCTAGCGAGGTATTAATTGTGACATATTTAGTGCTGTATCTCCAGTGTTTGGTGGAAGGAAGGAAGTGCTCAGAAAATGTTGCATGAACAGAGTGGTGAATGGGTGGGCGGATGGATAGATGGACATATGGAAGTGTGGAAGGACGGACAGATGAGTGGATTTGGAAAGATGCTCTTTCTTCTAAACTCCGTAAGCTCCCATAGCCATAGCTGAATGACAAACCACTTTTCCCTTAGTGAGACCCATGCTTCATGGCCTTCCATCCCCAGAAGTATATCCTCTAGTCATGTCAATGACGCTTGGGCCGCGACATCACTGTGACCCCTCGGGATGTCCTTCCTTACTCGAGACTGTGCCTGGGCCCCCTGGGTCCCTGGGAGAAGCTGATGAACCCACTCCGGCTGTTTGAGATGGCCAGCAGCCATGGGTCACTTAGGCCGTCGAGCCGACTCCTTATTCCTCCTGGATAGTTGCCTGGTGGGCTAAATGTCCAAATTGAATTTTAAAAACTTTAATTAGGTCACTGCGAAGATTTATCTCTTTCAATGGCAGAAAGCCCAGTTTCATGAGTGTTTCCTTAGGAGCTCATTCTTTTTCACCCCACTATTCCTGCTAAGCCCACACCCCATTAAGGGAGGACTGAATGAAATGCTGCAGAAATATTATCTCAAATGACAGTAAGCATGGGGATGCTCAGAAAGCAGCTCGGGGCTATTGCCAAAATATGTCCTGGATGGATATCCTCTCATTAATCCTCACAAGAATGCTGGGTAATGAGGCCTTGTCTAAATTTTACAGATAAGGAGACTAAGACCATAGGGTCTAATGGGTTTGCCCGCCACCGGGCCAATATTTGGACTCAGGTCTACTAGGGGCATATCCGTGATAATGATATTTCAAATAGCTGGCTTCCTGCTTGCCATTATTTAGAAGATGGTTGTTGTAACTAGTGTACAAAGAAAATCTACTTGTCAGCAGCCAACATTTACTGATCACCTACTATATACGGGATGTCTTGCCAGAGGCTTATCGTAGGCTGAGTGGATGTTCCTCTTTGCTTTCTCCGCCACACAGGAGCTGGAGAAAGACATTTAAGCCTCAGTGTCTTCCCCCACCAGATGGGCACTGCGATTCCCATGCAACAGATCCCCAAGTAGACAGATGTGGCGCACACAGATTGGAAAAAATTGAGGGAAGTGTGTGCCAAGAGACCCTTCCCCGTGGTGCGGGTGTGAGGAAGCCACAGGGGATAATACGCTAACCCAGGGATAGAACTGTCCACCTGTTACTACCCGAAGGTCCAAAGGGACAAAGGCAGGGAGAAGTGACCAGAAGCTGGAATGATACTCTTGAGGGTTGGCAGCCCTGAGAGGGGCAGTGACCTTTGAGACACAGCCAGCCCAAGACAAGCTCACAAGGCAGGAACCGGGGGCCTACGGACCTGACCTCCCAGCCTCCGTCCTCCAGTTTCCTTCCAGGGCTACAGAGGGCACCTGAACCCATCAGGGCAGCACACACAGTTAGCCTCCCAGCCGAGTGGAGAAAGGGAGGGAAGGAGTCAGGAGGTACACATGGAAACCACTGACACAGAGCACCTGCCCTACCTGCACCAGAGTGACCCTGTGAAATGAGTCCACAGGGGGCAGGGTGCTCTGGGAAGTGGGAAAAGCCAGTTAGTAAAAAAGTTACTTACTAACCTGGGAATGGGAGCTCTCCCCAGCCCTCTGGTGTTCAGTGTGCCACCAAGAAGGGGCTGGGAGTGATCGAAAAGGAGCCGCTCTTCTCCTCTTCAGGCTCCATGACGCGGAGCTCGGTTTCAAGGCATCCTGGCTGGGATCTGGATCCGGCACCTACCAACTAAGTCACCACAGCAAGTCCCTTAACCTCTGTCTGCCTCTGTGCCCTCATCTGGAATGCAGGGATCATAACGCCCCTCCTACTGGGGGCTGTGAGGTTTAAAGAGGATGGAAAGGGAAACCCATAATGCCTGGCACTTAGTAGGTGCTCAAGAAATATATTACGGAATGAATGAGTGAATGAATGAATGAATGAATGAATGAACGATTTCTAGGATCCTTTCTGGCTCTCAGGAGATTTGGGTCTGATTCTCAACGCTGGTGGCAGGTTCTGAGTAAGAATTCATGACAGCAAGAATTCAATTCATCTGGGCAAGGCACCAAACTGAGGGCGAGAACGGGGGCAGGCCGTCACTCAGAGGTTAGCATGCTGACGACAAGGTCTGCGAAAGAAGGGGCTCTGAGTGGAGACAGCGCATCTAAGAATTCCATCGCCAGTCTGCAGGCTGCAGCAGCCTCTGTAAATGGAATTTGAATATAAGCTAGAAACCTTGATAGAACATCCAATTTGTCAAAATAGAATTCCTCTGGCAATACATTAGAAATGACTGTGAAATTACTTTCTTGGCCACTTCCCAAATACGGGTGGATAATTGAGAATTAGCTATTATGAGGCTTTCATTTGGGGATATAAATAATATTAAAAGAATGCAGAACTTGAAGGCAGGAAGCTAATGTTTGTTGAGTATCTTGGGATCTAACCGGTCCGTATAGCAAAGTCCCAGTCTTCACAGAGATTATCTAGCAGAGGGAAACACAATAAACAAGAAACATAATAAAAATAAATAAATTATACAGTGTTGTGGGCTGAATTTTGTCCTCCAAAAAGAAATGTTCAACTCCTAACCCCTGATGCCTGTGACTACAACCTTATTTGGAAATAAGGCCTTTACCAATGTAATCAATCAAGTTAAGATGAGATCACTAGGGTGGACCCTAATCCAATGACTGGTGTCCTTAGAAAAGGAGGGACCTTTGGGCACAGACACAAACAGAAGTCGGCCATGGGAAGACAGCGGCAGAGATCGAAATAATGCAGCTACGAGCCAAGGGAACGCTGAGGCTGGGAGAGAGGCACGGGATGGATTCCCCCTCAAAACCCCCAGAAGGAAGTAACCTGCCCACACCTTAATTTCAGACTTCTAGCCACCGGAACAAGTGAGGGAATCAATTTCTGTTGTTTTAGGCCCCTGGTTTGCGGTCATTTGTACAGCAGCCCTAGGAAACCAATACCTTTGGTATGTCAGAAGATGATAAGTGCTACAGAGAAAAGAAATACATCGAACCAGGAGAGCAGACTAAGGAAGGAAGAAGGAGGGTGGGCAGGCAAGGGAGGTCTGAGACATTGGGGCCGGCGTCCCTGAGGTGAAATGTGAGTGAAGCTTGGAGACAGGGAGGGAGAGAGGAAGCCACGACGGGGGAAGGACGTGGCAGGCGGAGGAGACAGGGTACGTGGAGGCCCTGGGTGCATCCTGTGGGAGGAGCACAAGGAAGTTCCCTGCGGCAGGGTTGTGAGCGGGCCCCAGGGAGGCAGGCGGTGCGGTTAGCGAGGCCAGCCCCCAGGAGGCCTCGCCGGCCACCACCAGGCCTTCCATTCTCTTTCAGAATTGGGTAGCGGCTTTGAGTGGTGCAGTGCATGGTCTAAAACAGGATTTGAAATGCTCACTTTGGCTGCTGCACTGAGAAGAGATGCAAGCAGTACAAGGACAGAAGCAGGGAAACCTGTTCAGAGACCACAGCAACAACCCTGCTAAGAGTGCTTTCTTTAAGGGGAGCTTCACCAGTTTCCCCGAGGACACCTGCCAGGGAGGGGGCAGGGCTGGGACTCTCGGCCATGTCTCTCCATTCATGGCACGGCCTGCAGGCCCACCACCCACGTGCAGGCCAGGCTGCTAGCCTGAGCCTTGCAGCAAACTCACGCTGAGACCTTGCAAAGAAACAACTACTTTACACACCCTCCTGGGCTCCACTGCCCTCAACTCTAATGTTCACCTCATAGGGACGCTGCAAGAATTGAATGAACAGCTTGCAGAAGCATTTCTGGAAAAGCATAAAGCATTCGATAATGCAAGAGATTGTAATTAATACCAGTAACAGTCACCGCTCTTCCCCCTGCAACCATTAGCCTGTAAATACCACCAAAACCACGTCTTCTTGAAGGGATGATCTCCATGTGGGGATGGAACTGGCGCACACATCTGCTGGGGAGAAGTTTTTATTTAATAGATTTCATTGTAACAAGATCAGCGAAGCCCCATCCCGGTGAACCATCTGTTGGGATGTGAAAGTCGCCTTGTCATGCAGAACTGGAACTTGGGAAGGACCAACAGCCTACCAACCCAATAAGGATATAATGCTATTGTTCCCATTTCTTTTGAACGGCGACCGGTTTTTGTATTTGATGCTCTGGAGGATGCCTTGGCCACAGCTAAGTTTGGGTGTGGGGCCTGAGGACACCTGCTAGCAGACACACGTTGGCATCAATCAGGAGGCAGGGGGCTGGGCGATTCTCTGGTTGGAAGAAAAGGAGGAAGGTTGGTTCAAAGCAAGCTTGGAGCAAAGACAGTAAAAGAGCAGGTTGGTGTCTCTTTGTCAGGTGCTGGTTCTAACTAAAAACTGAAAGGGATGTACCGGGGGAACACGTTGTAAAGTATAGGGTCGTCTAACCACTATGCTGTATGCCTGAAACTAATACCAAATAATACTGAATATAACTGTAATTGAAACAAAAAGTTTTTAATTTTGAAAAAACTGAAAGGGATTGTTTTGCCCAGCGACCTTGACAGACTTGGAGGGGCACCAGCTGTTTTGCTTCAGGGTCCAGGTGAGTCATCACGACAGGGGGCAGGGAAGAGGCACACTTTCTCTGAATCGGGGGAGAACACAGTGCCAGCAGTCAGAGCTGGCGGCAGAGCAGTAGCTGCTTCTGGGCACGGGCCTGGGCCTGAGCAATGGGCAGGCAGGAGCAGGCCCGCAGGACAGGCAAAGGGGCAGGGCTACAGCCACGGAGGGGTCACCTCCATGTGACTTCAAATATCTCATGCCACTGCAAGCCTGAAGCCAGAAAACAGATGCAGACGCCACCCAGGCTGCAGCGGGGCAGGGAGGCAGTCTTAAACATGACTGTGGAAGACATGGGAGTGGCAGGGGAGAGTGAGTGAGCTCTGCAGCTGGGCAAGGATGGCAAGAAGTGAAATTGGAGACTTCCAGTCAAGATGGAGTCTTCCCGTCAAGATGGAGGCACAGGTAGATACACTCTGTCTTCTCGCACAACCAGAAGAAGGACAACAACAAAGTTAAAAGCAAAAAATAACCAGAACTGCCAGAAAATCAAACTGTATGGAAGTCCAACAACCAAGGAGTTACAGAAGAAACATTTATCCAGACTGGTAGGAGGGGCAGAGATGGGCAACCAGGGCGGAGAGGATGCATGGCAAGGCTGCAGCTGGCAGACCGGGACAGGCCAGGCTACGGCTGGCAGACCAGGCATTCCCACATTTGCATGCAGATAAACTGGGAGGAACAACTGGGGAGCAAGAGAGACCAAGCAACCCAGGGTTCATGCAGGAAAAAAAAGCCTCAAAACCTCTACCGGTCAAAACCTGTGGGGATTGCGGCAGTGAGAGAAACTCCCAGTCTCACAAGAGAGTTCGTTGCAGAGACCCACAGGGTCCTAGAATGTACACAAACCCACCCACCCAGGAATCGCACCGGAAGGTCCCAGTTTGCTTGTGGGCAGCAGGGGAAGCAACTGAGAGCTGAACAGGAGCCAGGTAAGCGGCACTGTTCCCTCTTGGGTCCCTCCCCCAACACAGCACCACAAGGCAGTGATGTGGGTTGCCCCACACTGATGAACACCTAAGGCTCTGCCCCTCAAAACGTAATGGGCACCTGAAACAAACAAAAAAAATATGGCCCAAACAAAAGAACAGATCAAAGCTCCAAAAACAGAACCAAGCAATGAAGAGATAGCCAACCTAACAGATGCAGAGTTTAAAACACTGGTAATCAGGATGCTCACAGAATTGGTTGAGTACGGTCGCAAAATGGAGGAAAAAGTGAAGGCTATGCAAAGTGAAATAAAGCAAAATATACAGGGAACCAACAGTGAAGGAAAGGAAACTGGGACTCGAATCAATGATTTGGAGCAGAAGGAAGGAATAAACATTCAACCAGAACAAAATAAAGAAACAAAAATTCAAAAAATTGAGAAGAGGCTGAGGAATAACTGAATCATAGGGGTGCCAGAAGGAGAAAAGGGAGAGCAAGAAATTGAAAACTTATTTGAAAAAATAATGACGGAGAACTTCCCCAGTCTGGCAAAGGAAATAGATTTCCAGGAAGTCCAGGAAGCTCAGAGAGTCCCAGAGAAGTTGGAACCAAGGAAGCACACACCAAGGCACGTCATAATTGCATTACCCAACATTAAAGATAAGGAGAGAATCTTAAAAGCAATGAGAAAAAAGGAGACAGTTACCTACAAAGGAGTTCCCATAAGACTATCAGTTGATTTCTCAAAAGAAACCTTACAGGCAAGAAGGGGCTGGAAAGAAGTACTCAAAGTCATGAAAGGCAAGGGCCTACATCTAAGATTACTCTACCCAGCAAAGCTATCATTTAGAATG
>PVJD01017610.1:0-17018 GCA_004026545.1 Mormoops blainvillei | reverse complement strand
CTGCCCATTTTGCTGGGATCCTGCCCCACCTGGTTGTCCCAGCCTCTGCCCATGATGGCCAGTCCCTGGGTGGCCCACGCAAAGGTGTAAGGCAGCCATCACCTGTTTACAAGCATTACCGTGGCCCTGGAACATCCACCTCCGCCCACACCATCTGACCTCTCTGGGGTCAGCCCGGGTCAAAGCACCACTGCCTTGGGCCTCTCTGGCTACCCTGTTGCAGTCCTACCATTTCCCTCCAGCTCATTCCTGAAGTTCAGCCACGCCATGTGGCAGGCCCTGCAGGAATGCTGTGCGTCATGGAGCAGTGTTTCCCAAACCCGGGCATCCAATGAACGCTAAAAATATATCCATGCACCTCATTTTGAGGAGCACTACACTAAAAGATAAATGCAGGCACTTCTAGATGACATGATAGTAAATACAAACATAAACGTGGGCCTTGAAGCCATGTCAGCACTCAGCTGTCGGGGGGTCAACCACATGCTGCAAAATATGTATTTTTTTTAGATTAGGGTCAAAATGAGTAAAACATTAATAATTCTTACAGTACATGCTCATGGTTAATGCTACAATATGTTCTTGGACCCCTGAGGGGTTTGCAGACCCCACTTTGAAACAAATAGCCTTAGAGTGTAGGGAACTCCTAGCCTTTCTAGGCCTCAAGCTTTCCTATCTCAGAAATGGTTTACATTACCTACCTCTTACATACCTCCCAAAAGTTGTAAATATCAATTAGGTGAGGTCTGTGAAACACTCTGAAGTCCCCCTGAAGATGCCAAGTAATTACAAATATGTATTATTATTTGTCTTCATCCTGTCTGCCAGATGACAGAGACAACCAGACTGTTCTCCTCAGTAGCCTTGAACTTTCTCCTGCAATAAACACCCAATTCCACTTCTCCCTGTAGAAATAACATAAGGCCAAGTGTTCAAGAGAAAAGCCATCGGTTTTTACCCCTCAAAGACTGGGTTTTAGGTTCTACTTTTCAAATTAACTCATCTACTGCCTATGTGGCCTAGTGCTTGAGAGAAAAAGAGTTGTTCGAGTAGTAATTACACTAGTGCCCAGCGGGCCAAGGGCCCTGAGCAAATGAGCGGATCGGCGAAGGAGCTAATGCACACGTGGTGCACTCACACAGACGTACCGCACGGCCGTGCTCAAGTCTCTGGGTGGGAGAGAGGGTGCTGGCCAGTGTTACATCGTGCCTTCCCTCTGAGGGGCCGAAGCTCCTTGCAAGGAGGGCGGGGTTTATTAATCCTCACCCCTCACCGTGAGGCTGCTGCCCCAGTGCAGTCCTGGGCTAGGGTCTCCCTCCAAGCTCTGCTCTACCCCCAGGCCAACGGCCTCCTGTTCCTGGTTCCTGTCCCGACAGGGTGTGTTGTAACGCCTGTTACAGCCAGGGGAGGGGCTGGCCACTGCTGTGGGGAACAGGTCAGAAAAGAAATATTTCGTTTTCAGCATGCTTATTCCTTAGAGACTTATTCTTTTCACCACAAAATTGAGAAGAAGGCACAGAGATTTTCCATATACCCTCTCCTTCCACACATGCGTTGCCTCCCCCATTATCCACATCACTCATGAGAATGGGACATTTTTCAACCATGGTGAACCACGGATGCATCATAGTCACCCAAAGTCCACACTTTACCTTAGGCTTCACTCTTGATGTTGTGTAACCTATGCGCTTGGTCAAATGTGTAATGACATGGAGCCACCACTTTAATATCATACAGAGTAGGCTTTCACTGCCCTAAAAGTCCTTTGTGCTCTGCCTATTCACCAGAGACTTAACACGCAGCCTGGAACCTGGAGTTTAACAAGGACCCACATCCCCAAATCCCTTTCCCATAAAAGACCTGGTAAAAATGCTGCATTGGTCTCAACTTTGTATTTTGTGTTGCTGCTTTGCAGGGATCTCAGATACCAATCCCATGAAGAGAGGGTTCAGGTGCAGGACAAACATGTCTCCTCCTTTAGCTGTTCTTTGTGTGGAGCTGATATTTATCTAGAGATGACTGTTGCTGCAGGTCAGAGAGTGGAGAGGCCCCAGCGGCAGGGCCCCGCGGGTAGGAAGGGGTTCTGGAGTTGCTGCCCAGGGGGAAGTCAGACAGAAGGGGAAGGGAGACATGCTAGGTCCTCACAGACATTTTCTGAGGTTTGACATTTTGGAGCAGGTGATGTGGCTGAAGGACAGTGGGGGCTCCCTGGGGGTACAGGGCCTGGTAGTGGGGAGCCACTGGTTAAGATCCCAGAGGTGGGGACCTACAGGAGCAGCCCACTCATCACAATGGCCCTGCTTAGGAAATGCTGTTCAGACGCCATGGCAATTGCCAAAGTCATTTTTTAAAGCTCAGATCTTTCCAATCAGATTTTCCTGGTCCATCCTTTTATTCTCTACCCACCCCCACCCCTCAGTGCTGTGTTTTTTGTCCCCCGGCCTTTGTTGGCCTCACAAAGCATCCTTTGGCATTAAGCTGGTTGTCTAGGAACAGGTTTTACCCCCGGGGCCCTGTCCCCTGCCACCAGACCTGCTCATTTTGGCTCCACACTGTGAAGCTCATTCTGTGAACCTCTTTCTTTTCCCTAAATATGCTAATCAGTTTTCTTTCTCACTTGCCCTAGACAGTAGACTCTCTCTTGGACCTGCTAACAGTAGGAAGCCATCACCTGCCCAGGAGGTTTGCTTCTCAGTCTGGTTTCACAGCTTTGCCTGCTGGGCCCACCTCTCAGCCTGGCGCCAGGGAGCCTCAGGGTGTCAGAGTCCTCACAGCGGGCTTTGCCCAGACGAGGTGGGGGCAGGTGAGGAGAGGAACTCTTAGAGCGCCCAGCCTGGTCCCCCCACCCCCCTACTCCCTCGAGGCCGGGGTGTTACTGGCTCCTGAATAGAGCTGTTTGTTAAAAGATGCTGCCCACACTTGACCCGAGCTAGAGAAGGAGTAGAGTGTGGGCTTTTGAACCTCCTTTTGGATTCTTTCAGCCATGCACTGTGTCAAGGGGAGAGAAAGGTACTTGGATTCAGGTGGCACCTGAAATATTTTATTTTAATATTTACCATTTATTTATATAAGGCACAGGCTTCCCATTGATGTTTTCATGCCATTTAGGACATGTTTTGATAGCTGAGCCCCTGACCTTGCACTTTCTTCCTTTCCAACCTACCACCCCCCCACCCCCGCCCCCCATCTCCACAATGAAATAGCCCCATCAGGCTTTCACTAGTCCCGGTGGCTTTCCCCTGGCATGGAATTGGTGTTATGCTTCTCCCAGACTTTTTTAAAAGCAGAACAGATTTATCTTTATGGAAAAGTTGCAGAATAGTACAGAATTCCCTAAGATGCCTCACCTGGTTTCCCCTATTGATAACATCTTAAATCACCATGGATCATTTGTCATGCTAAGAAACCGACACTAGTACATCACCATTGTTAACTAACCACCACCTTTTATTCAGATTTCAGCAATTTTCTCCCAGTGTCCTTTTCTGTTTCAGGGTTCCATCCAGGTTAGCATGTTTCATTTACTTGTCCCTTAGTCTCCTTTGCCCTGTGACAGTTCCTGACTTTCCTTGTTTAGATGACCTTGGCGGTTTTGAGGAGTACTAGTTAGGTGTTTTGTAGAATGTCCCATGATTTGCATTCGTCTGATTCTTTTCTCATAGTTAGACTAAGGTTATGAGTTTGGGGGAGGAAGACTACAGAGGTGAAGCACTCTTCTCATCACAGTGTATCAAGGGAACCTGTTATCAACATGATTTATTACTAATGTTAACTTGATCACTTGACCAAGTGATGGCATTTCTCTGCTATAAATACCCCTCCCCGCACCCTACCCCCCGTTCCATATTTGACTCTTGGAAAGCAAGTCCACACTCAGGGGAGGTGGAGAAAGGAGTACCACCGCCTAGATGAGGGGGTAGCACACCTATTATTTGGAATCTTGTATAGGGAAGACCTCAGAGGTGTTTTTAAAGCAAACTAGAAGTTCACTCCAGCACTTACTAGAAGGCCAGTCATGCTAGATGGATACATTTCATAGGGCTGGTGACAGGCACCCCAAGGAGAGCATCTCATGGGGCCATACATACCCTGGCAGCTTTCAGTTCCTTGGGTATTAGGGGAGCAGTATGCACATGTAGAGTGTAGGAGATACATACAGGATCTGGCAGAAGTAAGGCCTGCTTGAGTGTGGTTGCTAGGGTGATAATATGGGTGTAATAGTTTATAGTTTTAATTTGGACATTTCACCTTAAATGTCATACAGTGTGCTTGAGTGTGATATTGTTATGTTACAGAATTACATGCTTATAATTTTGTAATAAAAAGGGGGCACACCTGTGCTACACCCTGTATATGTATATGTGTGCATACATATGTGTGTGTTATATATATGTGTGTATATATACATACACACACATATATATACCACCACCATGTCAAGCCATGAGTCATTCCAAACCATTCAACAAGTGTTCACAAGTGCACACACTCTGCTGGGTGCCGAAGGCACAGCGCGATAACTGAGCCTTGATCTAAACCCCAGGCATTAAAGGGTGAGACTACGTGCAAGTCAACAAGTATCTCTGCAGTCCCACTGTCAGCCCAGGGCTAGGAACTGATGAAGCAGCAACTGCAAGCATGATAGGAAAGAAAAGTTCAAGGTGCCGCTGGGGGAGTTAATTTAGAGGGTGTCAGTGAAGGCCTCTCTGTGAAGATGGGGTTTCAGCTGAGACCGAAGGATGAGCAGGAGTGAGTCGCGTGTATGGGGAGCAGGGGTGGGGCTCCAGGGAGAAAAACTTGCCAGGCACAGAACAGTATATGTCAGAAACAAACTGGAGTCAAGAGAGACATCTGGAGGAAGCGAAAGAAGGCCAGTGTGTCTGGAACTGAGAGAGGTACGTGTAGAAAGAAATCGCTGTTTCCTGCAAAAGCCACGTGATAATTTAGTCAGATGGGATCGTTCCACTTCCTTAAAATGATCTTGTTCTACAGACTTTAACACATAAAACTCAGTGA
This sequence comes from Mormoops blainvillei, assembly GCA_004026545.1. Classification (NCBI taxonomy): domain Eukaryota; kingdom Metazoa; phylum Chordata; class Mammalia; order Chiroptera; family Mormoopidae; genus Mormoops; species Mormoops blainvillei. Next base: position 12,002 of record PVJD01017610.1, on the reverse strand, counting down.
TATTTAAATAACGGACTCACACTTGAAGTATTCTGCTAAGTTTACATACAAACATACCTAAAGTTCACGTGTTTCAGAAATTAAATCCTAAAACTGAAACCGTGTCTGAGAGAGGAGTATAGGAATGACTGGAAGGGTATGTTCGTGCATGACGATGTGTCCCCAGTTCCCCATTTCAGGACCAAAGCTCTGGTTTTCTCAGACGCTGGAAGTGGTGGCAGCTGAGCGCTCACAGACCAAGAACTGCCAATTACAATAATTGCAAGATACCATCAATTATAGGACATAACCCAAACGATGTTCAAAAGTAAAAGAACTAGCTGGAGAAAATTTTAACTTTATTGAAAGGTACTAAGGAAGACCAAAAAACCAAAAAAAAACCCAAAAAACAAAAACCCGAAGAAATAATCCATGTTCAAGGACAGGAAAACTCAGTGTCATACTCATAAAGATATTAATTTTTCCTAAACTGATTGATAGAGTCATGCAATTCCTATAATAATTCCAACAGAATTTTGGCAGGTACTTTACAAGATAATTCTAAAAGTTAGATGAAATAGTGTTCGGAATAGCTAAACCTCTGAAGGAGAAGAATAAGGAAGAAGGAATAGCCCTACCAAATATCAAGACTTATTATAAAGCTATAATAATTAAAACAAAATGTACTGATGCAAGGATGAAAAAACTGGCCAATGGAACAGAAAAGAGAACCCAGAAATGGACCTACCAACCCATGGAGCTTTGAAATAAGACAGGCGATGCCACGTATCTCAGTGGAAAAGAGAGACCTAGTCAATGAGCGATGAGGAGATTCTTAGAGATTAGTAAGGAAAACAATGCACCCCTACTTGCTTCATACCCCAAAATTAATTCCTAATGCATTAAAGAATTAAATGTGAAAGCCAATACTTCAAAACTTTTAGAAAAAATACTAGAGGATATATTTATACCTCTGGGTAGAAAAATATTCCTTAAATAACATATGGATAACACTAATCCTCAAAGAAAAGGTTAACAAATTAAACTATATTAAAATTAATACACCACTGAGGCCCTGGCCAGGTAGTTCAATTAGTTAGAGTGTCAGTCTGATGCACCAAGGTTGTGGGTTCTATCCCTGGTTAGGGCTTATACAAAAATCAACCGATGAATGCATAAATAAGTGGAAAACAAACAGATCTGTCTCTCTCTCTCTCTCTCTCTACCCCCCCCACTCTGTCTCTCCCCACCCCTGCACCCCTCCTGTACTTGCCCTCTCAATCGATAGATTAGAAAACTTTTTTTTTAAATTAATACACTGTAAAGAAAAAAGAGAAGTCCCAAACTGGGAGCTATACATAAAATCAATATGGGAAAGGTTTCCAGACTATGTAAAGGATTCCTAGAAATCAAAAAGAAAAAGACAAATAATCCAAGAGGGAAAATGAGGAAGAGCTATAAACAGGCATTTCACACACACATGAAAAGAAACAGATGTCTAGTAAACATATGGGAAAATCCTCAGCTTCCTAAGCAAAGGAAGGCTGGGCCTCTTTAAGGCCATCACAGGCCTTACCAATGCTTATTTTTTGGTGAGTTCATTTATAATATTTCACAAACCATAGTGTATCCATATCTGTATTGAACTCCTTCATTCAATACACATTTGTTACTGCCCACCAAGTGCCAGGAAATGTTCTATGTGCTTAGGATGTATCTGTGACCAGAAGACACAAAGCCTCTGACCTTGAGCTCGCATTTGGTGGGACACAGGCAGTTGGCACGAGGTAGCTCTGTCGTAGTGTGACAAGAGGCAGCGAGTGCCATGGGATAAGAGGAAAAGCAGTGCAGGCTAAGAAGTGGGTTGTAAGACAGGAGGCTCTGTCTGGGGGATGGCATTTTCACAAAGTGCACCTCATCATGTCTCCCTCACTCATTGGTTCCTTCAAGCCTTTCAGTAGGTTGCGTCCTGGGGTATCAGCTAATGAAAGTTTAGAGGGCCTGCTGCTCTCAGGCATATTTGCGAGAAAAACTTTTGAGGACCCCTTCAGATACAGGTGGCAGGTCAGGCGTACGAGAGGCACTGTAGTGGGGTGCAGGAGGCAGAGGGGACATTTCCACCATCTTCCTGCCATCCTGTCCTGCGGCCCTTACCAGAGAAGAGCCCCACCTCTGAACAGGCCCATTGGAAAGGACTTCCAGAAGAGAAAGTCCTCTGACATTCAGGTTGGGTGGCAGGGGGGGCCGGGGTACTCAGACTGCATAACAGGTCGCCCTTGTAGACGCAGCCTCGCTGTGCTGATGGGAAGCTAGCACGTTCTGAAATGTGATAGCTTGATATACCCGCTTGCACGAGAAAGAATTTAAGACAGCTTTCTGAACTCTGCAGGCTCTGCTTATGTGTACCTGTTGGACACAGATATGCCTCCTGGGAGTTTCTAGACAACCCAACAAACCAGGGGTCCCGTGCACAGATTGGTCAGAGGATAGCGCGGCTCAAGTGGGAGCAGCCCGCAAAGCATTGTTGGCCAGTAACAGAGGCAACCCTCAGCAAGTCCACTTACAATGGGACCTGTATGAAGGCCACCGTTTCTCTGTAAATGCCCCCAGCCCAGGAAGCTGCATGGGAGCCCCAGCTCCCAGCAGCCCCCTCACTCAGGGTTCTGCTCCCCTCCAGGCCTCCCTGTTTTCACTTTGCTTGCGCTCCCCCAGGACTGGCCAGGGCTCAGTGGCATCAGTTCCCGGCTCTTGTTAATCACTGTATGACCACCTGAACCTACTAGTCCAAAGCCCTTTCAGCCCTGGACAGAGGTCAGTCCATTTCTTTCAGGTCTGCAGGGACCAAGGCACTGTCATGAAGTCCCCAGAGGGAGGTGGCTGAGTGGCTTCTTTTTCACACTGGAATGCGACTTCCCTTTCCAATTAGAGACCACACAGGATGGAAAATGCCAGCAGGGCAGCCTTTCTAGTGTGAAAACCCATCAGCGTCTACCAGAAAGAGCAGCTGGGGTTGGGGCGGGAGCGGGGAAGGAGCCCGCATTCCAGGCCCACCTGTTTAAAACTCCTGGCCGCCTTCACCGGTTATCACCCAGCCTCTTCATCCTTTGCCTGCCCCCTTGACCAAACCCAGGGTCCGGCCTCTGAGTCAGAGCTCCTTTCTCTGGGCATGTCCAGTCCCCAGGGTCACCCTCCCAAGGCTTGTTGTTCTTGCGGTTTGTGGGCAGAGAAAGACGTTTCAGGCTTTGGAGACAAAAATAAAAATCAAACAAACTAAAACCAAGCAGGAAGTCGGTATCCATCCTTGAACATAGGTACCCATCTTCCGCCGGCACCTCCTGGGAGAGCTGCCGGGAAGACTGGGTCTCAGGGCCCTGGGGAGGGGTAAATAGAGGGCTCCAGGATGCCTGAAAGGTCCAAAACCCTCAACTACAGTCAACAGAGGAACCATTTGCCTTCCTGGAGGGAAGGACAGGAGAGGGCCTATCCCACACATTACTGCTCCCTTGCTGTGCAGGGTGCCCACCCCAACAAGCAATGGGGAAGGCTTGTCACCACCCAAGGTGTCTGTTTGCCTCCGTGTCAGCGGGGCAGCTCAGCCAGAGGGGACTGGGGTATGTTTTTCTATTTCTTTCCAATCTCTCTACAAGGTCAGCTTTCCTGGCTCATATCAAGCACTCTGCTAGGGGCATCGTATTTCCAGGAGCCCCTTGTGCCCAGGGCCAAGTCAGCATTTGGGGGGGGAAATGTGCTTTTTCAGCCACACCTTGAAGCTGCCCCTGGAGCTGGGGTCTGCTGGCTCCTTTCTCTCTTCTGGGTTTGGAGATCTTGCCTGGGAGCTAGGAGACCCGCTCAAGCCTCAAATCGCAACCCGGCTGCCTCTTTGTTCTTCAGGCAGTGACCTTTATTGACATCATCGCAACACTCCCTCCCCCATCTACTTGAATCCCCTATTCTTTTTCCCCTTTCTGGGTTGGAGTGAAGGGTTTTACTCCCTGGGACCTAATCCTGTCGCTCTTATGTGTGACTAATTCCCTCCCCTCCCCCTCAGCTCCCAGCAAAGAGGAAGGGGCCTGTTTGCCCGACTAAGGGGTCTGCGCCCCTTGTCGGGTGATCAAAGCACAAACACATTCCTCTGGGTGATTTCCTGCCCTGAGAATCCAGCCCTGGAACACAAGATGCCTCTGTTCCCTCACGGCCACCAGCCCCAGGGACCAGGACTTCTGCGAGAAGAATTTATGTTATACAAAAAAATGTCAACCTTCCAACCTGCCGGCGTTTAGTGCGAAAGCAAGCTGTATTGTTGTCCAGACAATATGCCTTCCCTCCCCAGAGAAGAAATAGCACCCCTAAAAGCCTCGCGGTTCCCCAGGGGCCGCCCACTGCGAAGGGTGTGCGAAGGTGCCGGCGCAGGATGGAGGCCTTATTATCCTCAAAGCACCCCGCAGACCCCAGCGGGTCAGCTTCAGCTGCCTGATTTCTGAAGTTAAAAAGCACATAATTGTGGTATTGTTTGACTGCCAAGAATTTTGGGTTAATCTCAGTTTTATTTTGACTGCTACCTAAAATAGCCTGTCCCCAAGGACAGCAGCAAAGGTCAGGAGGCCAAAAACTGAAAGGCAGGCCTGAGACGCAAGCGGGCCCACATCTGAAGCCCCAAACCAGGCTGCAGAGTTTTGGGGAGGCTCACAGGTACCTGGAATCTGTCTCTGGGAGCTGGGGTCACTCACCCCCACCCCCTCCCTAAGAGAGGCCTTTCCTTCAACACTGGCCTAGGGCCGCCCCTTCCCCCGCTGGACCTGGCCTGAGCCTGTGGAAACAGCAGTGACGGCCAGTCCCCAGCACACTCTTTGTCCCCAGACACATTTGGGATGGTCCCTGAGATAGCTTGGAGTTGTGTTCCTGTGACAGGGAAGACAGAGCTAATAATAATAGTAACAACAACAACAATAATAATAACTGCCCTTGCTGGACGCTTGTTACATGCCAGACACTGTTTCTCAGTGCTCGTGCACGCGGTGACTTCTCAGTCCTCGCCACCAACCATCATGGTAGATACTTTTGCTGTCTCCTAATCTGCCAGAACTACAAAGCTAAGTAGGCGGTGGAGAAAATTCGAACTCAAGGAATCCAAACTGCAGGAATTACGCCCTCCCTGCTTCACCACTCGGCCTCTGGGGAGATCAGGGATCGTGGTATTTCAAGGTTGAAAAGAACAGCTCCCATTGGAATCTGTGGGATGGATGCATTCAGTGCATCAGTGGAGTTAAACTGGGACTGGTAAGTGGCATTTCTCCTGCTTGGAGCGCAGGTAGAAGACATACATGCCTTAGGTATTTTCCACCTACTTGGATCAATAAACGTTCACTGAGGGTTCGTTCCTAAGGTCTCTGGGCCACTGGGTCCTGGATCTCTATGAAAAGTTTGATGGCATTAAAGAGAGGATCACAATACAACGTCAAGTCTGCTCCTCTGGAGGAATGTATCCTGTGTGCAGTCAAGAGGCCTTCCCAGGGGAGGGGACATTCAAATGAAGTCTTAAAGAATCTGGGATTCTCCTGGGTAGACAAAGTGGAGGTGGACTTTCCAGGCAGAGGGAACAGCAGGGCAAACCCCTGCTGCATTCCCACCAGGCTCAAGATGGTCTTGAGGGTCCTGAGCCACTGGCCCCGGCTCCGAGTCTGCAGGATGGCAGGAACTGAGTAACCACCCCCTCCTCCTCACGGCGGCCCCCTGACTGTGCTGACTTCAGAGGAGCCTTCCCAGCCCTTCCTTCCTGCCCCACCTAAATGCTGATGAAAATTTTTCCATCCCGGGGCATCCCTGAACATCTAAGGCATCCAGAGCTGCCCATCCAGCCCCTGACGGTGGCCACCAGCTGCGCACCGCTCCCCGGGGTCGTCAGCACCTGAGCCAGCAGCGCGCATGGAGCTGGCCCGGGCTCACTGCAGCGGCCCGCATCCTGATGCTCGCCCCGCCCCAGCTCCCCTTCCAGCCGCCCCCCGCAGGCAAGGGGCACGGCAGCAGGCGCCTCTGGAGCCCTTGGAAAGGCACAGAGCACAGGGGTCCCAGCATGTGTCTTCATTCTTTTCTTTCCCTCTAAGGGGGAATCCGATCCAAGGGAAGGTTAAGGACAGGTTCCCAGAACCGGTGGGTGTGGTACGGGGTGGGGTGTGTTCCTTCTGCCGTTGTTCATTTGTTGTTGTTGCTCATTTGTTTTAACAAAAGTGACTCTGAGTCCCTTTCACTGGAAAAAATGAAAAACAAAGGCAGGTAGGAGTTTTAAGCTCTTTGCCTGTATAGTGGCAGGAGCGAGGCGCAGCCCCTCCGCGCGGCCTTGACCTTGGTTCTCCACCAGGCACTGTGGCCCAGGGAAGGGACCGGCTGTGTGAAAGCAGGTATGGTTGAAAGGGGCTCCGTACAAGTAACAAAAGACACCCTCTTTCTTCTGTCCCTCAGAAATGTCAAGGGCTTGTAAGAGCTTTGTGCCAGGAGCTGGGGATGAAGACCAAATATGTATTTCTTATTGTATCACAACATCCTGAGCGATCTTTCCCAGGAGGACAAGGGTTCATGGATCAAGAGAGGATGTGACTTTTATACATAAACTATCACAGTGCCTGGCACTTAGTAGGCCTGCAAAAACAATAATAGCTGTTACCATTATACTGTAATCAGAGGATGCATAAGTCGTTTGAAGGGTGGAGTGTATGGCAGAGGGTGTGTGTTGGTGGACGAGGAAGAAAAAGTAGTGTGGGAGACAGCCTCCCAATTGTCTCAGCTCCTGGTATTGTCGCCCTTGCATGGACTCTCCTATGTTGTTCCACAGTAAGTCTGTGCTGAAGTACGATTCAGCTGTGCTGTGAACAGTCTTATGAAGAAGCTCACGTGGTGAAGAACTGAGGAGGCCTCCAGCCAACAGCCAGAAGGAACTACAGACACTTGCCAACAGCCATATGAAGCTTGGAAGCAGACACCTCCTCCCCGCCCAGCCCCAAGTCAAAACTTCACATGACTGCAGCCCTGCCAGCATCTCAGCATCTTGACTGCAGCCTTAGGAGAGACCCTTAGCCAGAACCAGCCCCCTAAGCCCCTCTCAAATTCTGACCTTGAGAAACCATGCGAAATAATAAATGGTCCTTGTTTTAAGCTGCTGTGTTATCACCCTAGGGTGATTTGTTACACAGCAATCAATAACTAATACAGGTGGTATGGTAGATGCTCCCGGCACCCCTGGTCTACTCTAGAGCTTACCTGCAGCTTAGGACAGTCCCTTAAATATCATATCAATTAGCTTTTGATGCTTAACAAACCATCCCAAAATTTAGTGGTTTAAAGCAACAGCAATTTATTTAGTTTATGATAACAAGCTTAGCAATTTAGGTTGGGCTCACCTAAGTTGCCCTTCTGGGCTGGGCTGGGCTTACTCGTGTGTCTCTGGTCAGCTGACAAGTTGGCTGGGGACTGGTTGATCTGGGAGTGTTCAACTGGATAACTCCTCTCTGCTCCATGTGGTCTCTCATCCTTTAGAAGCCCCACGTGGCCTCATTCACACAGTGGCAGCACAATTCCAAGAACATAAGAGTAGATGCTGTAAGGTTTTTTGAGGCCTAGCCAAGGCCTACTGCAACCTTGACGCCCCTGTATTCTATTCCCCCAAAATCCAGCCCAGATTCAAGGGGTAGAGAAATATATTCCACCTCTTGATGGAGAAGGCGGCCCAGTATTGTGGCCATTTTGTGATCTGTCCAGCCCACCTGCAGCTGCATCTCCCTGTCTAAGGACATTCTTTGGTCACAAAAATGCATTCTGCCCTTGCATGTGACAGACCAGAAGGGCGGAGGAGTCAGTGCTCTTAGGTCACCCCCCAACCAACGAGGGAGGGAGCTGATGGACAAATCTCCCAGCTTCCTTGTCCTTTATCAGATAATTAATTCCAAGGTGTGTTCTACACGATCTCTCAGAAGGACCCTGGGAGACTGAACGAAGTTTCCCACAGTAGTTGCTAGCTCGTAACACATCCTTTATTGGCATTGCTTCCTTCCCTGTCTCTCATGACCCTAACCCCCACCTTGCCGCTCTCTGGGAACTACCTCCCTTGAGCCATCACACTCTGCTTGCACCCAAACCCTTACGTAAGGTTGTATGCTTCTGGGGAAACCTAAGCTAAGATAGGCAGGCAGGAATTAGATCTCCGCTGATCTCTGAGGCCAAGTTAATGAGTTTGAATTTATTCTGTAGCTTCTGAGGGCTTTAAGCAGGAGAAACTTGTATTTTAGAAACAAAATGAGTGGCAGTGTAGGAATTAACACCCAATTCCGCTGACTTCCAGGCCAATGCTATTAAGTCAACTCCACGTTTTTTCAGGCTTTGGATGCACAAATACACAAACACCACCCCCCCCTTTTTTTTAGTCATTTATTTTTAGATAGGGAATAAATACAATTGGTGCAAAATTAGGAAAACACAAAAGGTCAGATCTATTTTTATAACCATTTTCCCCACTAACAGGCCATTTAAATAGCCATTGTTTGTAGATTGTTTTATACCACAGTAGAACTAGACCTTGACTCCTTATGGCCACTCCTGGTCTGCTTCTTGTCCTTCCCATTCCTGCAGCATGTCCTGAGGCCCTTACAGCCCCCACTGCCGGCAGGCCTCTGTGTTGGAGGTGAAACACTTGTCCTTTGGAGAAGGACGCTGACATCCTTGATCCAAAGGAAACTTGGCAGTATTGGTGGATGTCAACATCTTTGGTGGATGCCATCTTTGCCCCCTGTCACCACATGTAATTGCAGGTTGGCTGAGCACTACCCAAAAGCATTAAGGTTTGCAGCTTGTTCTGACAAAATCTAAAAAGTGCATAATCAAGGCCAAGCCTGCAGATTTTATCTGTTAGTAAAGAGGAGGAAGAGATAATGATTCATAACACCCGAGGTCTTTAAGTTTCTCCCAAAGAGCTGCCATCTGTTGATAATGTGAGAGAAAAAGTGCTGTCAGGTTAATTGCCCTGATCAGCCAAACCATCTGCATTTATTGAAGTCAAGTCCATAAACAGTTTTTGACTGTCTGCCGTGGGCCAGCTTTGAGCTCAGCTCTGTGGGTATTCAAGTAATTGTGAGCCACCAGCAAAGGCACTCAAGAGGCAGACCAGTGTGGTGACAGGTCTGGAGGCTTTGGAATCAAGCAGATCTATTGAGAACCTCAGCCCCGCTGGCCGACTCTGAGATCTTGAGCAACTTAGTTGCTCCAGAGCCTCCGTTGCTTTGCCTTTAAAAGGGTCCTGCCTATTGCACAGGCAGAGGAGAACACCCATCCCCAAAACAGTGCTTTATGTCCTTCATTTTTCCCTTGAGGAACTTTTATGACAAGGAAGGAAGACACACAGATGAAAAGTAAAGAAAGCATCTCTAAGAGATCATCAACAGTTCAAAACAAAACAAAAGAAAGATTTTTTTTTAAAGGAAGATAAAAGAAAGGAAAAGAAAAAAGAAAAAAGGATAGAAAAGAAACGAAAAGAAAAGAAAAGAAAAGAAAAGAAAAGAAAAGAAAAGAAAAGAAAAAAGAGATGTACACAGGGTGATTAATTGCCAAAGGCAGTGTAGGACTGCCATGGCAAAGTACCTCAGGCTGAATGGCTTAAACAATAGAGATTTATTTTCCTCCCAGTTCTAGAGACTGAAAGTCCAAGATCAAGGTGTCAGTAGGTTGATTTCTTTCAAGGTCTCTCTCCTTGGCTTGTACATGGCTGTCTTTTCCCTGTGTCTTTTTTTTTTTTTTTTAAGATTTCATTTACTTATTTTTAGAGAAAGGGGAAGGGAGGGAGAAAGAGAGGGAGGGAAACACAGATGTGTGGTTGCCTCTTGCACGTCCCCAGTTGGACCTGTGCCCTGACTGGGAACCAAACCGGCAACCCTCTGGTTCACAGGCCAGCTCTCAATCCACTGAGCACACCAGCCAGGACCTCCTTGTGTCTTCGCATAGTCTTCCCACTGTGTCTGTCTTTGTCTTAATCTCTTCTTCTTATAAAGACACCAGTCATATTGCATTAGGGCCAACCCATATAACTTCATTTTACCTTAATTACATCTTTAAAGGCTCTGTCTCCAAATATAGTCACATTGTGAGGTACTGGGGGTTAGGACCTCAACTTTTGAATTTGGGAGGACCACAACTGAACCCATAGCACCAAATATAATGTTTACTCTAGAAGTTAAGCAGGAGAGGCTAGAAGAGGGGGAAAAATATGAAAGCATTTGTGGCTTGCAATTAGATTCAGTCTTAATCCAATACAGAATTGCAGTACCTGGCACATGGAGGGCATGCAATAAATATTTGTTGAATGAGTGTCCAAATAAATGATTATTTATACAGTTTTTGTCACTGGATCTATAAAAGGTATTCAGAGAAGAGTATTTAGAGATGAAAAGCAGGCAGAATGGGCAGCTTTCCTATTCAAAAAAGGCTTTTTTTCAAAAACATATTCTGATCTGTAAAGGTACATGTCAAAATGGATGTGACAAAAGTTTACAAAACTGTGAAAGTCATGGATAAGACTATGATAATCTTCAAATCTTTAACAAATATTGTGTTGTTAGAGGTAGATAGAGGACAGCAGTTGAACGTGATGAGGTTTTAGGACATATGCGCAAAAAGAAAGAAAGAAACAAGGTCAGATTTGTGATTGATACACTTAGAGATTTCCTATCCCGTAAGACACTAGAGGCAGAAAATATAGCTAGGCGGGGGGGATGCAGTGAATCCATGGCAGGCTGATCTTAGCACGAGTTGGTTCGGATTCCTTTGCGAATTTGACCGCCATGTTGGAGGCAGACTGCTGGTTGAGGGGACCACGGATCTAACCACGTAACACACTTCTGTGATTTTATATTCCTTCTGGGAAGTGCTTGCTCTGTGCCAGGCAGTGTCTAGCGAGCAAGGACTCTGCAATCTATTCGCTGCCCCAACCCTCAGGGACCCCCACTAGGGACAGAAGCATGTAAGTGAAGAGACAGATTGCAGTTCATTGAGGTCAGTTCCATAATAAAAGTATGATTAGAGTGCTTTATAGCCTCAAAATTCTTCTGACAATAACTAAATGGGCAGCCTGTGCACCGAAGGGACCTGACAATAACTGGTAAATAAATAAGTGGATAAAATATACCTGGAAAAGGACTAAAAGCAGGGACTCGGTGCTCTATGTCCTTTTGGGTTACTAGCATGAAGATTACCTATTTACTTTTTAAATTAAAAAGACGTGCAAGCTATAAAAGTTATTTGTCTCTCTCTCTCTCCCTCTCTCTCTTTTTAATATTCTCCCTTACCTCATCTGCATTTTAAAACATTTAGTGAACTCAGAAAATGTTTGTGGGTGGATGGATGGAAAGTTGGATGAGTGAAACAGTAAAAGAATAAATTTTTTCCTTCTAGTACTGAGCATATTTTTCCAATGGTTGTTTGTTAATCTTTGAAGACTCATGATAATCAAATATATTAATTAACTATTTCAGAGATCTCTCTGTGTGGAATTCCTGGGAGGTATTCTTGATTTGATACCAAAAAAGGACACCTCAGTTTTTAGAACCATTGTCTGTGAGTTTTTAAATCTGCATTTCTAGAAATGGGAAGTGCTACAGAATTACCAACTGTAGGCCAAAGGTCGTATTGACTCACTATTGATTTCAGCAGCATACACTGAAAAGAAAATCTTACTTCAGTGACTTCTCGCTCTCCCTACACTGGAATGAGTGCATTTTAGTCTGCACATTGCTCGGAAGAGCCGTCCCTCGGGAGAGCCTCAACGTAACACCTAGGACCTGGCATTCTTTATGACCTCGCCATGAATTTGGTGATTGGAAGGTAGAGGTCCAGACTCTTGGACCAGGAATCAAGGCATCATTAAATAACTTTTCCTTATGAGGAGCTTTGTCTTAGGTCTGTATTCATGAGAAAATAGTTTTGTGGCTTCTTCAAGTTGCCTCTTTCCGTCTCTCTTTCCCCGGCCTGACTCCCCATCCTCCTTCCAG